>JASPKZ010008323.1:0-151184 GCA_030220185.1 Diploptera punctata
TTCTATCTTTGCAAATGGCGGCTTCTTAGTTAAGAAGACATTTATTGGAAATTTAACATTACTTTAAAAAATTTTTCTCTTCAAATTTAATTTATCTTTCATTGAGAAATGTTAAATTAATAATAAAAAAAAACATCATTAGAGGCCTTACTGGCTTTTAAAGTAATGTTAAATTTCCAATAAATGTCTTCTTAACTAAGAAGCCGCCATTTGCAAAGATAGAAACAATGGTTTCAAAAGCATTTGGCGATAGGGAATTACAACGTATATAAGAGAAAAATTTGCGTCTAGATCGTAACTCGCCTCGGTAGCTCAGTTGGTAGAGCACTTGGCCCGGAAAGCCAAGGGTCCCGGGTTCGAGTCCCGGTCTAGGCGAAAATTTTTCTCTTCAAATTTAATTTATCTTTCATTGAGAAATGTTAAATTAATAATAAAAAAAAACATCATACTTTATTTTACTACCCAGAGCTTTATTAATATTATTTATGTCCTGTGCATCCATCAAACAGTTGTTAAAGTGTTGCATATTGCGGAAATGTTCATCAATATCATAAGAAAACAATCAGTTGATCTTGAAGTCCGACATTTTGTCTAGTTACAACAATCCTTAAACAAGGCTGAAGGCATGTATAACGATTCCCATGTAAAGTTGTACACCTCTTCTACATGAACAACTAATACAGTGTTTATTAGTAAGAATTTTCAACTGAGATGCGTATAAACCTTGTATAAAATTATATATGGATTATTAGTAAGAGGGTTAGACTTTAAAAAACTATAGATAAGAGGAAGGAGAAGATTGGCACAGCAAATAGAGGAATGGAAGAAGGTTGTGTAGGAGACCAAAGCTCATTAAGGGCTGCAGAGCCGAAGAGTAAGTAAGTACATTCAATAAATGAATGATATTATGTGTATACCTTTTGACCTTCCCAAAGCGACTGAAAATAATTTCCAAATCATCGTCATTTGTAACAGGATTTAGTTTGCAGACAAATAACACATTCTCTGGAGGTGCCATTTCAGCATCTGGGAGGTCGCCGACAATCTCCAGAATTGTTGCCTGGGCACGAGCCTCTCTAGTCTTCTCCCGTTCCTCGACCTCAGCTGCAGACATTCCTTTTGTTTCATCAAGTTCCTCATCTGGTGCAATACGTCCATTCTAAAAAATAACACATCAGCTCTTCAAATGTTTCTCCCCAGTGTTTTTAACATTTACAGTCATATATTTAAATTTAGTAGGAAGTAACACTCTGAGCTATATCAGTAGCAGTTCCTTTCACTCCTCTTACATTTTTTATTTTAAATTTATCACTGACACTGAAGGATAAATTAAATTTGAAGAGAAATATTTATGATGTTTTTATTATTAATTTCATACATCTCAATGATGGGTAAATCATATTTAAAGAGAAAAATTATACGCTCAGACCGGGACTTGAACCCGGGACCCTTGGTTTTCTAGTCCAAGTGCTCTACCATTTGAGCTACCTGAGCAAGTACCGATCTAAACGCAAATCTTTCTCTATATATGTTGTAATTCCCGCCCACCAAATGCTTTGAAGCCTTTGCTTTGCTATGTCTTCTTAATATAGGAGCCGCCATTTGCAAAGATAGAAGCAAAGGCTTCAAAGCATTTGGTGGGCGGGAATTACAACGTATATAGAGAAAGATTTGCGTTTAGATCGGTACTTGCTCAGGTAGCTCAAATGGTAGAGCACTTGGACTAGAAAACCAAGGGTCCCCGGTTCAAGTCCCGGTCTGAGCGTATAATTTTTCTCTTTAAATAAGAAATATTTATACCTAAACTGGGACTTGAACAGGTCTCTGGTTCTATGCACCAGCACACTAAACTACTGAGCTACTTAAGCATCTCAATTTAAACAGAATTTTTTTTTCTCTCTTATACAGGAAAACTTGTTCAAAGCGGAATTGCATGGGACCAATTTTTCTTTCCACATTATACAACATTCCTCATTATTAAAAAAAATTATTTACCAATCTTATATTATAGAGTACCATATGTCTTTTTGTCTTTTTACGTGCCTTGGATTAATTACAGTTCCGCTGTCATTGAAAAGTATGTACAAGCTTCTTCGACAGTGATGCGCGAAAAAACAGTCCCTTTTTGTCAGTGTTAAAAATGTCTCTTAGGTGCATATCCTGAAATTAAAGTATGCAATTTCGGTTTCCACTCACTAACTAGATTTTTGTCCACATCCTTTGATTCCCCATAAATTTCATTCAACACTACATTATGTCTTCTAAAACTGTCCAGCCGACCTGAAGATGCCTTGGAATCATTATTCCCTAGGGATATAGCAATAGCTAGAGCTTGACTTTGGAGATTTTTTTTTATCGTGGTCTTGTAAAACACTCCCACACTACTTTGTCAATTTTTTCATTTTTTTCCACCTCTTCATTTGACCATTTCCTTGCATCCATTAATTTTTTTCTTTATGTTTTAAAATCTCATAAACTTGGATTTTTCCACATTTAAATTTAGTCATTACTCGAACCCTCGACCTTTCCAGTTTGTAGCACAGTGCACACTACAGCGTGCCCTCTTACTTTACTTTTACATTATTTTGCGTACTGAGAGTTTGTTTTTCTTTATCTTCAATCACTTTCACTTTTTTTTGTTTAATGGCAATGGTACATGCAATTTAGCCATCTTTATTCCGTAAATTTAGAACGCTACCTGTGAAAGATACGTACACAATCGGTCTCAGATCTTAAACTAATTTAAGATTATACAGTGCACTGGTTATTTGTAGACAGATGTCACACACAGGTATTTGTTAAACGACCTGTATTTCGCAAAACGGGTGTGCTGTGAGGCCGAAAGAAAATTTCAGGTACAGGTAGAAACTCTACTCTGCGGCAGGAATCATCACTTATTGTTATTCTTCTAACACAATTTCAATATTTCCGCATTATAAACATTTTTTTCTTGAATTGTGTAGAATATCCTTCCATTTCTGCGTTGGACAGATTCTGTCTTATACAAAATAAATACACGTACAATTTCTATTATTTTGTCGGGACCAATAAATTTGTTCACATTGGACAGATTTCCGCATTATTCACATTCTGGATTAAACAAGTTTTACTGTACAACCTCGCACACTCGAGGCCGAAAGTATAAGTTTTTACCGGCTATAATAGTAATTATATTTGAAGAGAAAAATATACGCTCAGACTGGGATTTGAACCAAGAATCTTTTGCACTCTAGGTGAATGCTCTACCAACTGAGCTACCTGAAAAACTCTAATCTAAACACAAAACTTTTTCTTATATATGCTGTTAATTCTCGTGCATCAAATGCTATGAAGCCACTGCTTCTATCTTGCAAATTCCCAATTAAATTTTTACATTACTTTTAATTTTTCTTTCTAATATAGAACTATGTCCAATTCCAGAAAGTGTTAATTTAAAATATAAAATCAAAATATGAAGCTTTACTGCTTAAAAGCAGTGTATAAATTCTCAATAAAAATACTTCAAACAGAAGTCGTCAGATGGTGCTGCTGGTAGCGACGGCTACCGGCCTTCTCATGAAAGAGAATTGTTGACGTTCGTATCGGAGTTCGCATGGTGTAATCAGTATCATACTGACGTGCAGAGTCAAAGAACTGGGGTTCGAATCCAAACAATTTTTCTTGCTAAAATAAAAAAAAAAAAACGTAAATTTTTCCCTTCAAATATAATTTGTTCTTAGGGAGAAATGTTAAATTTATAATAAAACTATTGATAAAAGAGACCTTTTAAAGCTGATTAGTCTAAATCAATGGTAAAGAGAAACATTACATTTTTTCCTGAACTGGGAATCGAACCCCGAACCTTTAGCTTTCCGTGCTAATGCTCTGTCCATTGAGCTAATTCAGGCTTCATTCCCATCCAAGCAGAAATACTTCCTTTACCTCACTCTACTGGTCCCACATTCAAATGCTATGAATCATCATTCACAAATACACAATGAATGGCTTCTACCTGAAGAAGACATGAAGGGACTCCACACAGCTATAGCTTTAGCTTCTCAATATTAATTTAACTGAATAGTCTATTACATCGACAAACTTAATTATGACTTTAAAAAAATATTACCATAAGTGTTTCTTTTGATGGCTCTGGAGAACAATCTGGTACCTGCAGACCTTCAGGATCATCAAACGGATCTTCTAATATTACAGTGTGCGTTATCCTGAAATTTAACAATACAAATCAATAGAAAAATCAGGATGTACTGCAGTTACAATATTATCATAAGTAATGTCACGAGTGATTTCCAAATCATTGATAAATTCACGATGTCATGAAATCAAAAATGTTTGGTTATATTTCATTGTCCATTTACTGCAACATGATCATATTACTTATTGCCAAATAGGATCACAATATTGTAAGAGTGCACTCTTGTGGAGAATAAGGGCCGCATGCAAATACATTAGTCTCTACTCAAATTACTTCCAATCACCGGTGAGCTGACTCACCGTGAGCAAGTGCAAAGATCAAATTAGCTACCCACTAACTGGTCATGCATGAAAAGTCGTCATTTTCGTAATATTGGCAAGAAATTACCCAGAATTCTCAGCGATAAAACCACTTCTGTTATTTTCGTCTGCTATAGAGGAATGCATTTACGCATACATCCCACAAATAATACTGTATACGACGACGTCTGCATCATGCAATATTATGCCGATTCTCCCTGTTCTTCCAGTTGAATTCTTTGGTAGACTCTATCAAATTCCTCTTCTCCTCCGCGTATACCGAAAACATGATCGAAGTCTTCAAGGTCCGACATCTTGGATAAAGCAGCAAGGTACGCGGCAAGGTTTCAAACTACATCGGTTACCATTGGTTCCCTTCGGGATTCTCACAATTCGTTTCTCTCTTAAGTTACCTCGTCAGGTAGCTTACGAATTTCAACAATTATTATCGCATGAACAGATTTCTGAGTAAGCAAAATCGTATTAGGATACAACTTTCTCAGCAGAGAACGCCTTTTACGGTCTAATGCGTTCAAAGATTCGACCCTAAGTCAAGATGGGAGGATGGCATAATTGAGGATATCGGGACTCTTGGAACAAAACTGGAAAGAGCAAGCAAAAGACAGAAATGTTTGGCGAGAGCTTTTTAAGAAAGCCAAGGTCCACAAAGGGCTGTTGAGATATTTATGATGACTAGAGCGAGGATTTTTATGAAATTTCATGTTTTAAACTATTAGTCAGAGAGCGCTGAGACAAAGTATCTTTACATTTTATGATATGTAGAATCAAATAAGACCTTCATATTTTCTAATATTTCATAATATTTTGACAAGATGTTCATATTTCAGTAAAAAATTTAATATTCCTTCATATTTTTCAACTTTGTTTTTTTTAATAAAATTTCTACTAATAAAACATTTTTGAAGTAACTGTAGTTTGAATTTTTTTGACAATGTAATGTGGTAGACAGGCGAATATTCCTCAGTATCCCATCTGGAACGAGATAAATAGATTTGATAAAAGAAAATAACTGAAAAAAGTTATGGAATGACCAAGTGGATGCTTTTGTCCGAAAGTACAGAACAAGAACAGGGATTTCCTAATCTGTGACAAGAACATGAATAAGTAGAACAACAATGTTAGAATAATAACCACCTACTCTCAGGTAGAAACCTGTTCCTTCTTGCTATTTTGTGAATGGATTACAGGATTTAAATGTAGGGAAGACTGCTGCTGTTAAACTTGAAGCTGTGCTGGGAAATAAGGTGTTACTCTACAGTTTATGAAATTAGTAAAGTTCTTATAGGTAAAGCCAATATTATCCTCACTTACATCAAACTATCATATATAGTGCAGTACATGATTGCTCCTATAACATCATATGGTGTGGAGCATACTTTTTGATCGTACAAAATAATTCTGACAGACAGGCATTAAAAAATATATAAAAAGCTCCTAACTGTGTATTACGAACAGAATTGATAATTTGATTATTCAAAGCACATGCATACCACACTGTGCTCGGGCAAATTTCATGGAAAAACTAGTGTTAAAATAATTCTAACTACATTTCACCATGTTCACACGTGTAATGTATAGGATTAAAAATAATTTTAATTGCAAAGAGAGTTTTGAAATACTTCCTAGAATTATTTGTGGATTAATTCATTTTAACATCTTGTTTCTCCAAATATGACATTCAGTACTTGGTCTACTGCGATGGGCAGGACATGTGGCACGAATGGAGGAATGAAAGACATGCATGGAAGCTTCTTGTAGGAAAACCAAAGGGAAAATGCCCAGTTGGTAGACCAAGAATGAAGAGGGAGAAAAACATTAATCATGATTTGAGGGAATTGGATTATAGAGGAGATGATTGGAAAACATTGGCTCAGGATAGGGATGTATGGAGAGCTTATGTCTGTGCGGCTAAGAACCTACGGGTTCGATCGTGCCAGTGAGTTGGTTAGTTAGTTAGTTAGGACTTGGTCTACGTGTGTTCCGATTCATCCAATTTAATGTTATTGTGACATTTTACAAATACTGCAATTCATTATCCTTACGCAAGGTAAATAGAAATCATCCAAACTGTACCTAGTCTAAATTTTGTCAATGGTATATTCGATGGAAGCATGCTACTACGGTTACTATGTTTTGTTTTTTGCTTATGTTTGGATTTCATAATTAAATATCATTAGATAAATTAATTGATTGTGTTTTATATACGCCTAGTATTAATTTATTGAAAAAAAAAGTGTCAAACTACAGGCTTGGGAGGCCCTTGGGGTAGATGGGTGTTGAGACTTCCACATTTCTAGACAATCGCCAAAGGATATCCACTGGGCTCTCAGCCCTGCGTGACGGCTGCCTTTGCCCCAGAACATGCGTCTGGTACTCATTTAAGTTAAGAACTGAGTAGACCCTAGGGCTATGATGCCGCCAGAATGTTTGGTCCAGCTAAAAACCTGACCCCATTGAGACTCAAACCCACGACCTTCCGGCTTGTTAGCGTGATTCCTCACACTACACTTCAATGTGAGCCATTACAATTGCTTTAAATCACGAACATATTTTATATTGAGTCAGAATTAATGAAAAATTAATTAAAATGGAAATACAGTGAAACTCTTGATTTCTTAAGCTACAAAAAGGTCTTCTTGTCTCATTTGTGTGCTGGTATGTATACCCATAAATTATACAGGGCTTGTGTGTATAAATATATGTAAAAAGTTAAAAAAATAGTAGCTTCAGAATATTTTGTGTCCTAATTTTCATATTTTCATATTTTGTTATTATGATTTCATATTTTAGTATAATTTTCTTCATATAATTCCTCGCTCTAATGATGACTATTTAACTCATGCAAACCTATCAGGCAATAAATAATACAATCAAGTTGCAGTGAATAAACATAACCATACATTTCTCATTTGTTTTCAAACATCTCCGTTTACATTAAATATATAAATATTTTAAAATATCAGTAACTATGTTTTTATTATTGGTTTCGTACATCTCAATGATGGATAAATCATATTTGAAGAGAAAAATTATACGTACAATGTATGTAGAGAAAGATTTGCGTTTAGATCGGTACTTGCTCAGGTAGCTCAGTTGGTAGAGCACTTGGTCTAGAAAACCAAGGGTCCCGGGTTCAAGTCCCGGTCTAAGCGTATAATTTTTCTCTTCAAATATGATCAGTAACTATATTTATTCTTCTTCTTTGCCTTTCCTCCACTTATAGGTTCGCCGTCTTCAGTTTCCATTTATTTCTACCATTCCTTCTTCCAAATTCCTATCATCCATTATAGTTCTGACATAAGTTTTCCATTTCCATCTTGGTCTGCCACGTTTATTTCTTCCAGGGGGTGACCATTAGTATATAGTTTTTGGCCATCTTTCATTTCACATTCTTTGTACATGACCATTTAAGAGTTTGATCTTCAATCCTCTTAACAACAGATGTGGTGACAAGTAGCTATATTTAATTAGTGACTTTTTGAGTAAACAGCTTAATTTTATTAGTTAAATAGTCCTAACAAATACCACTCTTGATTTTCAAATCTAATATATAAAAATGAACGTTTATTTATTTGTTTGTTCGTACTTTATGTGCAGCCATACGATTGATCCGATTGTGATGGGGCTTTGTGCAAAATGTTCAAGAGATATAAGAGAGTTGAGATACTCAACTCCTACACCCTTAAAAACAGCCTTTGTAATGAAAAATGTGAAAAAGTCCCTTTTTTTTACCTTTAAATGGCTTACGCTGCCTAAACCGTAACAAATACACAAAATTAATGTACACAGAATTGAATTACTTATTTTAGGAATTCTCACTATGAGGTATATTCATTAAGGTAGAATATGTTTATCACTCACCTCATATTGTTCTTCTTATTTGATTATAAACTAGTTTCGGAACATAGTTTCTGTTCCATCCTCAGTATCATCAATTTCAAGATTTCAACATAAGGTTAGCACCCAAAAATGACTACAGCATCAGTAGACTGATTAGACCTAATAAGAATGAGAAAATTAAAGAAGAAAACAAATCAGGGATTTATCAAATTAAATGTGAAGAATGTGAGAAATTCTACATAGGAAAAACTAAAAGAAATTTGAAAACTAGAGTTAAAGAACATCTCAGGAATGTCAAGAAAGGGGAAGTAGAAAAATCTGCAGTGGCTGCCCATGCATGGTCTGAAAAACATCTTATCGAGAAAGAAGCAAAATTATTAAAACAAATAGAAAAACCAAAAGAACTTACTGTTTGGGAAAAGATCTACATTCAAAAGAGCGAAAAGAAGAAATTAATGAACTTTGAAATTCCCGGTGAGAATGATCTGGTTTTGAGGTTTTTCAGTCAGCCAATGGAAGGAGAGAAGGACAACTCTTCAAGACGACAGAACAACGGTCGTGATGATACTGAGGATGGAACAGAAACTATGTTCCGAAACTAGTTTATAATCAAATAAGAAGAACAATATGAGGTGAGTGATAAACATATTCTACCTTACAGAATTGAATATCTCAAGAAACTCTACAGAAAAGTCTGTGACAGCATATGTTTACTTTTATGAATAACTCACAATAACCATTTTTGTTTTCATTGATGTCAAGAAGATTGGGATAAGTAGATTCCCGGGCAAGCATAGCAGTGCATGGTAGATAATGTTTTATGCATATAGCAGGATTTTAATGTTATAATAAATATGAAAGTTAAAGTTAATAATTTTGTATTTTAAAATTCTTTTAATATTTAAATATAACTTAAATAAAGAAAAACATCTAAATAATTCATTGTTGAATAAAAATGTCTCAGTAACAATTAAAGAAATTGTACTACATAACAGTCTTTCTAAATAATGCTTTTAAAAATTGTTTTAAGTCATTGTTGTCAGAATTATAAAGCTTTCTGTTATAACTGTAATAAGAACACCTGCTTAAATTCATATTTTAAATGAAAATATACTAAATTCTGATTGGATGTTAAAACAATTAACTTTTTGATTTAACAAATCAAATTTAAACCTTATATTTAATGGACTATTAACCAATAGAATTTAAAATTACTATCATGTGATGTAATAATGTTCTTTAAAATTATAAAAGAATTACACTAGTCATTCTGCATACAACTCTCAACAAATAGAGAAGCAATAACAGCTCTCCTGATAAAATGTGATATTTAATACAAGAAGAATAGTTGATTCAAGAAAAGAAAATAATTTAATTTTAATTGACGGTTAAGAATAATACCACCTACATTTACTTAATCTGCTGGGAACTTTACAAAGTGAATAAATGTGAAATTATTTCTACAAGAAATAGTTTTTTTAGTGATTTTTAAAGTGTTTTCCTATCCAGTGTAAACTACCGACCCTAAGAAGAGAATCCGGCTCTTCCGAAAATAAAACCCAACCTGAACCAGTAATTCATTTTGGGACACCAATCCTTCAAAATGTTACTACAACATCGGGCATGAAGAGAATTACTGCTTCAAAATGTCACCACAACTTGGGACAGCAATTTACTTCTTCATGCATAACTCAAAATAACGAATTTTGTCTTTCAACTCATTTATGCCAAGTACATTGGGATGCATAGATTCCCTGGCAATGCAGATAATCAGCACAGGGTATCTAAAAATAATGATATAAATTTATATTTATTTTTCCTTTTACTTATTCAACTAAATGCAAAAAACACATTATCATTTATTTAACTTTCACAGGGAAAAAACACTATGACATTTAATTTAAGAATTAAATTAATGTTTTTATTACCTCACCTCATATCCTTTCTCTCCTAAATTAAGAAGAATTATTGTATTGTCATGGGTCCTTTACAAGTATACAAAGTTTCAAGTCGATCCAAGATTTTAATTGGGTGAAAATAGCATTGAAAATTCCGTTAGATAGATAGATAGATACAGGTCAAGCTAATATGAAGCTTGTAAAAAGGATATGAGGTGAGGTAATAAAAACATTAATTTAATTCTTACATTATCATTTATTTAGGTGTATCAGTGCACGCTGGGTATTAGCTAGTCCTCTATGTAAATTGGAAATCGGTCATGGCATTACTTATGATGAATTTCATTTAAAGGCCACATCTTCGTTGAACTTGAATTTGTGATGGAAGTATATGAATACATTACCTTATATCTTGATAAGGACGGTGATCTGTGTCACATATTGCTTCATTCAGTTTAAGTAATACTTCACTGCCTTCAGCCACCTCTCCAAACACGCAGTGTTCACTGTCGAGCGACTGCAGATCACTGCCTAAAGTGATGAAAAACTGTGACCCCAACCTGAAAATCAACGTTTATTGTAGATTTTAATCAAAATCAAAGTGGGAGGTAACACTATGAGGTAAACTTTCAAAACATTTAGAGACGCCTTTGGAATTAACTGTTTGCGAAAAGATATATATTTAGAAGAATAATTTTTTTTTTCAAATGCCCCAGGTTTGTCTTTCGACATTCCTGGTTTCTCTCCTGGCATGGCGTACCTGTAACCCACTTCTGAGGCTGGGGCGCCTGGAAGGCGAGGTTACGTTGCCCCGATGATATGATGGGTGGTGATGATAATGAGGGTGTGCCAGGAGAGTCCCTAATCCTAAGCTTAACCTAAGAAGAATATAAATGATGATGATTGCGATGGCCATATGATTTCGGGGACCGTTTGGGCCTTAAAGTTTTCCTGACATTTGTCTTACAGGTGAGGAAAAACCCCGATAAAAACCTCATCCAGAAAAACTGTCCCGACCGGGGACAGAACCCGGGCCCGCTGCGTGACAAGGCAGCACACTACCCCGAGACCACAGCGGTGGACAGAAAAATAAATATAGAGACATGAATTTTGATATTCTCAACCAGAATAATTTGATCTCCAAGTTCATAAAATCGACACCAGATGGCAGTTCAGAAGATGGTATTAATTGCGAAATTTCGACAGTTGGTGTTTGAATGGAGATAGAAGTAAAATTATACTTTTGAAACCAGTACTGTGAAAACATGCAACTTTATGAGGTGAGATATAAAAACATTTTCTTGAACTCATTCATAAATTTATTGTAGATTTTAAAATTTAAAACAAATTCTTTTCACCTCACCTCATATCCCATCTTCTAATTAGACGGTTTCAAAATCTAGGTGGTTTCATCATCAATAAATTTCATGAACAATGTTCTGTCGTCCAGGAGCACTGTTTCTCACTCCACCTCCATCAACAGATAGAACCCATGCTTAGAATTTTTATGATGTAAAAATCCATCATTTCTGGTCAAGTTTGAACTACTCATGCTTGCCTCTGGTCCCGAGAGTCGTGGGCTCAAACCTGGCCATGGTTGATGGATTTTTTTGGATGGAGAAATCCAAGGAGCAGGTCCTGCGGAGGGACTTTAAGCTGTGGGTCCAGAGTCTGAAGAATTTCAGGCTCGTAAAATATATCTAAGTCTGAATAAAGAAGCCTCTAAGCAAAATTTACCGATCACAAACATCGTAGTAATATCTTAGTTGCCTCCTAGATGTCTCATTGAGTCAGTGTGTTGACCATATCCCACTCATGCCATCTTTGGGCAAATAAAATAACAAAAATCAACTTGGTTTATTAACTGCTGACAAAAGAGAGGCTATGGCTCAACAATGGGCTATGCCATTACCGTATATCTCGGCAGATAAGACGATAGCTGAACCATAAAAAAAGCCCCCAAAATCCAGGGTCGTCTTATAGGACAGATACAAAAAAATTAGAATGAAATTTATATAAATTAATAAAAATTATGTTCCAACTGATCTAAGCAACAATACAACAATATTTATTTAATTTTTTTAATTTAACAAAGGGGATTCATTCAAATCAAGTTGAGAATTTAACAGTTTTTTTACTACTTTTAAATTTATTAATTTCTACAGCCTCCAAAAGATCTAACTTCTTACCTTTATCACAAATATGTAAAATTTCAAAATTTGGATCGAAACAATGATTAAATTGGAATAGGTGGTTAGCATATTTTGAATTTTCTAAATTTCTGTTATATGCTCTCATGTGTTCCTTTATCCGAGAGATAAAAGGTCTACCAGTTTGTCCTACATAGACATTGTCACATGTGCCACACTTCAATTTATATACACCTGATAATTTTTCTTTACGACACACAAATAACAATGCAACCACTGATTGCGACTGACATAATGATGCGCGGTGACAAACTGATCAGTTGACATATGGGGGGGGGAGTCTGTTAGAGATTTAGTGAATCCCCGTGAGTACAGCTATCAAACCAGTCCTGAAAACATCCGGTTATTCAATTCTTTTGCAGTCTGTTTTGTGTAGTAAATAAACATGGACATTATTGCTTTATATTGTGTTGTTTCTTTTAATTATTAATATAGTGTAATTATTACTATGCATGATGATGCAAAGGGCACTGTATAACATTTAAATATGCAGATAACTTATATCTTTGGGTTTGATAGTAGCGTAACAAGAAATTTCTCATGCAGCAAGTCTTCCTTCCTTATCATAACAATCTCCTTTCCCCTCTACCACCTTCCATGCGACAGGTCTCATCTCTCGTGCTAGTAAAACTTATCAAAAGTGTAGCAGTGTTGCCGGTTGAATGAAAATAAAATGTATTTATTTATCATAATGAGGGGTTAAAATATTAACAATATATAACATAAAATTGAATTTGAAAAATTATGAATACGGTAATTTTGTATAAGCTATACAGTAAGCTAGTAATGATCGCTGATCTAAACTAAATTCATAGGCCGTTGATAGTTTGGGGGTCGTCTTATAGGACAGATATATGTTAAAACTATAAAATTTTGACAAAAATCTATACGTCTTATCTGAAGGTCGCCTTATCTGCTGAGATATACGGTAATCATTGAACTTGTGGACCTTGGAACAAGAGGTATGTAACCAAAAGTTCACCAGTTTTAAAATAAAACTCGCATGCAAAAAGATTGATGGTAAATCCTAAGAAATGTTGACATAAGAATTTCCCATTGGAGGAATATATGATGACTGGATGATGATATCCAATCATGTGTTTTCTTACAGTTCACTGATTTAAGTCACTTACATGTTGTTTCCGCAGTTGACCATGGAAAGCAGACCAGGTTTTGTATGCTTCAATTTAGGAACCATTTCTGCTTCATAAAACCGTGCATGGTCACCATGAATTTTTCTGTTGAACATAAGAAAAAAAAGATGGAATTTGTTAATAAGTATAAAAACAATATGCACTTTATTAAATCAATATTAAGAAGCTAAAGTTATATTACTAGAGACCGGATGTTTGGGAAAATGCCTATAGTTATATGTTATAGAAATTGTAAAAGTGACTTCATATAAGTTCATACCAACGACCCTAGCGTTGTTTTCCATGAAGTTAATTTTGCCTATAATTGCCTATTTCAGCTTATAATGCCTATAAATGCCTATTTACAATTTTTTCTCGAAATTAACTCAGTATTTCAATGAAATCAATTGAAATGAACAAACTTCATGGTACAAATCATTTCATAGAAGTTTTAAAGTGTTCTTTTTATTAATTTCTTTAGAATATTTTAGGATAATAGTGGCAATAACTTAGCAGGTAGATTGTTTCCCCCTCAATGCAGTCCCATTAGGTAAATATTGTATTTTTCCACCTCATGCATTCCCGTTAAGCGAAATAGCCCTAAGCTATTGCCCATTGTATTATGCTCCGGCTCTAAGGCTTGGAGAAAAGTTCTTTGCTACTTTTCAATACAAACATTGCTGAGTGATAAAGAGGGTAGATGGCTCAAGCTTTCTTTCTCTGCCTCATACCTGGTGCTGAAACTGGCAATATTATTTTTGACGTTGGTAACACTGAATTCAGTCTGCAGTCCTCATTCACAGACTGGTGATTCAAAGGCAAAGTGGTGCTGCAAGTGCATATTTTGACAACAGTAAAATACAAACTCACCAATTTCATGAAAGAATTTGGCATGGAAATATTCTCAAGTGACGGTTCTGCTCTTTGTAAAAAGGTAAAACAAATTCCAAAAACATCTCTGATATCTTCGCATGCTATTGATACCATATGTTTATATTCTAAGACTATAAAAAGTTATATTGTAGTCCATTTTTTGTAAGAGCTCATTTTGAATTTTTAGTGCCTATATTAATGGTTTTTAGTGCCTTTTTGCCTGCCTATTTTGAATTTTTTAAGTGCCTAACATCCGGACTCTACTTATTACTATGATTGAAATGTACACAAGTGAATTATTGTAATCAATGGCAAAGAGAACAATTTTTGCCTGAACCGGGAATCAAACCCCGAACCTTCAACTTTCTGTGATGTTATCCCACTATATGGAGCAGATGGACTCCCTGCATTAGTAAGAGCGTGAGGCAACATGGACGACAGGTAGTGAGGGCTATCCAGTCTACCAATTCAGGTGTTGTATAGTGTAAATGAGAGATTCGGCTCTGGATTTTAGAGCCTTGCAGTTAAAAATGGCAGATAATTTTTTGGACACGACCTTTGTACTTCACAACAGTTCTCTGGAAGAAATTTCAAGGTAGGTTTCGGCATGGAATGGTTCACAGTTTCCTTGTTACATACACCTGTCTTGACACAAATTTTTGTCTTATAATTCCACATCGTAATAGCAGTGAAACTCCATTCAGAATTGAAATAGGTTGATTCTAAATCAAGAACAGATTCTGATAGGATCAAGGTAGAATTAATAAATTAATGAGTCATTTTTACATCTTACTTCATATATCATGTTTTATTAAACACGGTAACTATAGTTTTCAAATGATCTTGTCATTCATTTTCAACTGCCATTATGACTACCGGATATTTGTTGGAATCTCCCTCTATAACGTTATAGAGGGAGATTCCAACGAATATCCGGTACTCATAATGGCGGTTGAAAATGAATGACAAGATCATTTGAAAACTATAGTTACCGTGTTTAATAAAACATGATATATGAGGTAAGATGTAAAAATGACTCATTAATTTATTAATTAAGAACCTCATAATGTGTTTCCCATTTTTAACTTTGAATCAAGGTAAAATTTTTATAACTCACCTCAGATTGTTCTCATTATTTGACCATAGGATGTTTAATGTTAAGATTAAATTAAAATGATGTTTTTATTATTAATTTAACATTTCTCACTGAAAGATAATTATATTTGAAGAGAAAAATTTTTGCCTAGACCGAGACTCGAACCCGGGACCTTTGGCTTGCCAGGCCAAAAATGCTCTACCAACTGAGCTACCGAGGCGAGTTACGATCTAGATGCAAATTTTTCTCTTATATACGTTGTAATTCCCTCTCACCAAATGCTTTTGAAACCATTGCTTCTATCTTTGCAAATGGCGGCTTCTTAGTTAAGAAGACATTTATTGGGAATTTAACATTACTTTATAAGGCTAGTAAGGCTTCTAATGATGTTTTTATTATTGATTTAACATTTCTCAATGAAAGATAAATTATATTTGCGTCTAGATTGCAACTTGCCTCGGTAGCTCAGTTGGTAGAGCATTTGGCCCGGCAAGCCAAAGGTCCCGGGTTCGAGTCTTGGTCTAGGAGAAAAAATTTTTCTCTTCAAATATAATTTATCTTTCAGTGAGAAATGTTAAATCAATAATAAAAACATCATTAGAAGCCTTACTAGCTTTATAAAGTAATGTTAAATTCCCAATAAATGTCTTCTTAACTAAGAAGCCGCCATTTGCAAAGATAGAAGCAATGGTTTCAAAAGCATTTGGTGAGAGGGAATTACAACGTATATAAGAGAAAAATTTGCGTCTAGATTGCAACTCGCCTCGGTAGCTCAGTTGGTAGAGCATTTGGCCCGGCAAGCCATAGGTCCCGGGTTCGAGTCTCGGTCTAGGCAAAAATTTTTCTCTTCAAATATAGATGTTTTTATTATTGATTTAACATTTCTCACTGAAAGATAAATTATATTTGAAGAGAAAAATTAAATTAAAATACTTAATACCTCACCTCACATCCAGTCTTGTAATTATACTGCAGTTTCCAAGCCTTGGCAGCTTCATCTTCAGTAATTTCTCATCGACTAATGTTATGTCAACTCATGGTTTGGAGAAAAAAATCCACGTTAAAAAAAACAAGAATGAAAAACTTATGAACTTCGAAATTTCCACGGATTCTGATAGGATCCGGAGGTTTATCAGTCCACCAATAGAGGGATGAAGCAGTAGTTCTTCTGGTTCTTTTTGTTTCTTCTATTTGTTTAATTAGGCTGGCTTTTGATTCAATTAAATGTTTTTCAGACCAAGCATGAGCAGCTACTGCTGACTTTTGCACTTCACCATTTTTGACATTCCTAAGACGTTTCATCCTTGTTTTCAAATTTATTTCTTCTTCTTCTTCCTTCCAAGTATTAGGCCAAGGCCTGTTACGATCCTATACAAAATTTTCCCTCCAGCGTTTGAGGGAAATTCTCGTATAAGACTTGAAAGCATAATAATAGTCCCTTCGATTGGTTGCTGGCCAAAGGAAGGCAAGACCAGTGATGGGCTGCCATCTTATAGCCTCTGGTCATGCTTTTCTGGAGAAGAAAAGAAAATAAAGGAAAGAAGAAATGGAAGAAAGGAAAGACTCCCTAGCCCTCGGATGCCCTAATAGCATTGGCGTCAAAAAAACAAGAGTTAACCAAGAGAGGTTAGATAGTAAAGTTAAAAGAGTGCAAAACACAAGTAAGTGGAAGAAATGTTTTGCACAGCTTGGGCACCTTGTGGTCGCCATCCACATATCCCCTAGATGAGGACCCCTGAGGGGTCAAATTTATTTTTGTTTTTCTTATATAAATTTTGTCAGGGTTGTAAGGGGTAGTGACGTGTGTATAACCTCTCCTACCCAATTCTCATCCTCACCTTCTCGTGGTACAACCTGTTTTCACAAACGAGGCTCTGAGGACCGAGTCACGGCGGTATAACCGTTCCATCAGGTACTGAGTAAATGCGGTATTCTAATGTCTGTCCAGAGACTAAAAGGTAGCAGCCCTACCACTGGACTACTTAGCGTCGGGCCAGTAACCTGTCCTAAGGAACTTCAAAACTACTTTCAAGTCTCAACACGAAAAGTCCAGAAGAAATCAAAGTGTATAAAACACTGGCTCTTCCAACTCTTTTGTATGGTAGCAAAGTATGGACGTTGAAACAGAAGGATATACAGAGACTTAGATCTGCTGAAATGAGATATCTTCGGAGGACTGCAGGATACACACTACTAGATCACAAAAAAAATGAAGACATCTTAGAAGAATACACATGGAATCTTTAGAAAACAAAATTTCTGATTATAAGTCAAGATGGGTACATGTTCATCGAATGGAAGATCACAGAATACCCAAACTAATGTTAAGATATCAACCTGCAGGAAGAAGAAGACCAGGACGTCCACTCAAAATACTTTTGGATGGTGTTTTTCTTGAGGCCGAAACAGGTCAACAAATGGCCTAAATTCGTGAATGTACTATGATGATGATGATGAAATTTTGTCACAATCCCTGCATTTGATCTGATAAATTCTTGATTTGTTTTCTTCAATTTTTTAATTTTTATTGATTTTAATTATCCTATTTGGGCTGTATTTGTTTTTCCGTGCCAATCTTATATTAAACTTTTTGAAAATTTTTTGAAACTTGTAGTGTTTGAATGGATGGTAAGTGAATTTCTCAAATTTTATTATTTTTTTTTATTTTAATCAATTGAGTTGGTGTTTACTTGATGAAAATCCATATTTATTAATTAAATAAAAAAAATAAAACGTAGTTTTATTTGATTTTCATATTTATTGTGTAATTCAGTGACAGCTGTTTCGGTACACTGTACCTTCTTCAGACATGTTAACAAATTATGAATTGTGTTCCAACTGATCTAAGCAACAATACAACAATTTTTATTAATTTTTTTTTTAATTTAACAAAGGGGATTCATTCAAATCAAGTTGAGAATTTAACAGTTTTTTACTACTTTTAAATTTATTAATTTGTACAGCCTCCAAAAGATCTAACTTCTTACTCTTATTACAAATATGTAAAATTTCAAAATTTGGATCGAAACAATGATTACATTGGAATAGGTGGTTAGCATATTTTGAATTTTCTAAATTTCTGTTATATGCTCTCATGTGTTCCTTTATCCAAGAGATAAAAGGTCTACCAGTTTGTCCTATATAGACATTGTCACATGTGCCACACTTCAATTTATATACACCTGATAATTTTTCTTTTTTTTTGTTTTGGTTTTATTGTTTTTTATTATATTTTGTAGAGTTTTATTAGTTTTAAATGCCACATTAATGTTCAACTTTTTAAAGTGTTTAGATATTTTATTTGAAAGTGGACCTATGTATGACATTACGACATATTTCTTTGTTTTCTTTGGGTAAAGGAAAAACTTTGTTAATTGCTTTTTTGTAATGAACCTTAATTAAACATTCTATAATTTCAGGGTCGTAGCCATTATTAATAATAATAATTATTAATAATTAATAATGGCTACGACCCTGAAATTATAGAATGTTTAATTAAGAAGGTTAATTACAAAAAAGCAATTAACAAAGTTTTTCCTTTACCCAAAGAAAACATAAAGAAATATGTCGTAATGTCATACATAGGTCCACTTTCAAATAAAATATCTAAACACTTTAAAAAGTTGAACATTAATGTGGCATTTAAAACTAATAAAACTACAAAATATAATAAAAAACAATAAAACCAAAACAAAAAAAAAAGAAAAATTATCAGGTGTATATAAATTGAAGTGTGGCACATGTGACAATGTCTATATAGGACAAACTGGTAGACCTTTTATCTCTTGGATAAAGGAACACATGAGAGCATATAACAGAAATTTAGAAAATTCAAAATATGTTAACCACCTATTCCAATTTAATCATTGTTTCGATCCAAATTTTGAAATTTTACATATTTGTGATAAGGGTAAGAAGTTAGATCTTTTGGAGGCTGTACAAATTAATAAATTTAAAAGTAGTAAAAAACTGTTAAATTCTCAACTTGATTTGAATGAATCCCCTTTGTTAAATTAAAAAATTTAAATAAATATTGTTGTATTGTTGCTTAGATCAGTTGGAAGACAATTCATAATTTTTTATTTTATTCTTTTTAGTATTATATTAATCATAGTCCACCGCTGTAGTCTCGAGGTAGCGTGCTGCCTTGTCACGCAGGGGGCGGCCCGGATTCCATCCCCGGTCAGGGCAGTTTTTCTGGGTGAGGTTTTTATAGGAGGTTTTCCTCACCTGTAAGACAAATATCAGGAAAACTTTAAGGCCCAAACGGTCCCCGAAATCATATGGTCATCATCATTATCATCCTTACCATTATCATCATCAATATCATCAGCAGCAGCAGCAGCAGCACCCTTCACCGGTGTGGGAAGCAACGGGAAGCTACCACACCTACAATTCCCTAATAAAGCTGCAAGACCTGCCTTCGGGCAGAATTACTATGGATGGATATTAATTATAGTTTTATATTAATTTATCTTTATATTAATTTAAGCTGTGAGTTTCAGAATTGATCCAGACATTTAGCCTGAGTATATAAATTTACACTTTGATATTGTGATGTTGGCTGAAGAAGTATAGAATTATGCTTATATTATTTTTGGTCTGGACATCTTACCTCAATATTAATGTTGATTTGTTCTTGGACATGTTTCAAAACAATTCTCTGTTTTATCTTCAGCTGGGAAAGCTGAAGATAAAACAGAGAATTGTTTTGAAACATGTCCAAGAACAAATCAATATTAATATTGAGGTAAGATGTCCAGACCAAAAATAATATAATTAAAATAACCTCAAAATATAACTTCCTAAAATTAAATATTATAGAATTATGCCCCTCGTTATGGCGACATTTTGAAGAAGTATTTAGTCAGTTCTTCATTATTTTCCACGTTGTGGGCGCAATTTTAAAGAAGTAATTCTTTTCCCATGTTATGACGATGTTTTGAAGTAGCTAACTCTATTCATTTCCCGATGTTGTAGTAACATTTTGAAGGAATAGTGTCCCAAAATAATAAATAAGAATTACTTGTTCAGGTTGGGTTTGATTTTCGGTAGAGCTGGATTCTCTTCTCAAGGTCGAAGTTGGTACACAGGATAGGAAAACACTTTAAAAATCACTAATAACTTATTCTTGTAGAAATAGTTGTAAATTTATTTACTATTTAATATCCCAGCAGATCAAGTAAATAATAGGTGGTATTATTCTTCACCGTCAATTAAAATTAAATTATTTTCTTTTCTTAAATCAACTGTTCTTCTGGTATTAAATTTCACATTTTATCAGGAGAGTTGTTATTGCTTCTATACTTGATGAAAGTTATATGCTGAATCCTTGTGTAATTCTGTTATAATATTAAAGAACATTATTACATCACATGATTTTACATTTAAATTCTTGGTTAATGGTCCATTAAATACCATGTTTAAATTTGATTGGTTAAATCAAAAAGTTAATTGTTTTTAACATCCAATCAGAATTTAGTATACTTTTATTTTAAAATATTAAGTTAAGCAGGTGTTCCTATTACAGTTATAACAGAAAGCTTTAATATTTCAGACAACAATGACTTAAGACACAATTTTAAAAGCATTATTTAGAAAGACTTATATAATACAATTTCTTTAATTGTTAATGAGACATTTTTATTCAACAATAAACAACAATTAATTATTTAAATGTTTTTCTTTATTTAAGTTATATTTAAATATTAAAAGAATTTTAAAATATAAGATTATTAACTTTAACTTTCATATTTATTATGATATTAAAATCCTGCTATATGGCCATAGAAGTTTAGTGGTTATGTTTCTTGGCTCTAGTCCTCAGGAGGATTGCAGGTTCAAATCTGGCCGGGTCGATGGACTTTTTAGGATGGAAAAATCCAAGGAACAAGTCTTCTGGGAGGGACTTTAAGCCATGGGTCCTGATTCCAAAGATTTTCAGGCTCGTAAAAGAACTGTAAGTCTGAAAAGAGGCCTCTAAGAAAAATTTATTGACCTTCATAATCCAAGTAATATCAGTTATAGTCCATGAGGGCTACAGTGTCTAGAATATTTTAGAAAGAGAAAGAGTACTCACCATCTTCTTTCTCACTCATACACATATCTCTTCACGGTGACAGCGGTAGGGCAGACACTCCCTGCAGTGAACATAGATCAGTGGTGGCATTCCCTTCTTCTAAACATTCTTCCTGGCAAGTTTCTATGTCTTCATTTCCATCGTCGTCGGTATCGTCTAAATTTATTTCAAACCGATCACTAATTTCGTCCATTAAATCGTCTGCCGGCCAATATGACTCTTCAATCTTTTCAGTGTGTTCACACGCTCTGCAGTCACTTTTAACAGAGCACTCTGAACCAGTCGCCACTGACAAAAAAGTGACTGGACGGAAGTGGGGGGGTGGAGTTTTTCTAGCATTCCTAAGTAATTTTACAAGGGTAGCCCACTGTGTTTTGCGAAGGGTGGAAGAACAGTTCTCTAGACAAGGATAGCAGAAATCATGCCAACTTAGTCCTTTTACACTATACCTACTAGATGTCTCATTGGGTCAGTATGGTGACCACATACCACTCATGGCATTTGTAGAGAAATAAGTATAATTAAATTAGCTTGTTCTGCAACTCCTCACAAAGGAGAGTCTATGGTTAGACACAAAGGGTCATAAAGCCAATTAATATAAGTAAGTACATCATGATAAACAACTATCTTACCTGTATATAGATTCTCCATTTTTTCCTGAACCCGTTGGGTCACCCGTTTGGGCTAAGAAATTGTGCTGAATGGAATGAAACAGGCACAGGTTGTAATACTTTATCTTGCATAGCTTCAAGAAGTTCAAACATGCTGGAAATAAAAAACATCACAATCATCTAAAACAGCTCAATACTTTTCAACATCTCCGATTCCGATTGAGGGTCTTTCCACTTTTCAGCAGTTGCCCTTTTACCAGCCGGCTGCTGGCCTCACATCCACATGTGTCAATCACGAGGTAGATGTTCAACAGCCAGTGTAGGGGTGACATGTGGTTAGCATGTCGAGTCCCCAGTCGTTATAGCTGGTTCCTCAACCTGGAGCCGCTACTTATTGTAGCTACCCAATTGCCTCACGATGCTGGGTGGGCACCGGTCCCATACTGGCCAAAATACCATGAGAAAATTTCTTCCCCCATGGAGACTCGAACCAGCGCAAGTCCCATAGCTCTGCACCAAGGCTTCCTACCTTAACCGCTCGGCTACGGCTCAATACTTTTCAACATCTCATTAACAAAATTAACATAATTTATGCACAAAATTCATTACAATAATCCCTGTGCTTTCATTTTAGAGAACTTTGATGAAATAAAGCTTACAGAACATGGGTATTGGAATGTGTATAGCAAGTGTTTAGATACAGATCAAGTTTCTTGGAATTAATTTCAAACATGTTTAATACTAATAAAATTCATTGTTAAAACCGTTGAGGTGGAGAGTCATAAAATATGTAATCTTTATGTCTGTAGGCCTTTCAGAACATCCGTTCCATTTTCAGCAGGTCACTCTTCGCTACAACATCCACTATGATGGTTGATGCTGCTGGTCCTAATGTGGCTCTGTCATGCCACATTAGGACCAGCAGCATTAACCATCATACTGGATGTTGTAGCGAAGAGTAACCTGCTGAAGATGGAATGGATGTCCTGAAAGGCCTACAGACATAAAGATTACTTATTTCATAAGTTGAGGACGACGGATTTTACCTAAGAAGGTATATTTTAGCTTATTTTATTTTATGACACATGTTTAAACAAAATTTCCAAATTCATCTTATTTATTTCACACAAATGATTTTCTGCTAATAAAGTATCTTCTAACTACGTAACTCACTGGCTCTATCAAATCCATAGGTTAATGGCCACACAGACATAAGCTCTCTATACAGCCCTATTCTGAGCTAATGTTTTCCAATCATCCCCTGTATAACCTACTTCCCTCAAATCATGGATGTTATTCTCCCACCTCATTCTTGATCTACCAACTGGGCGTTTTCCCTCTGGTTTTCCTACAAGAAGCTTCCATACACCTCTTTCATCTCCCATATGTGCCACATGTCCTGTACATTGCAGTCTACGAGACTTAACTGTTCTTATTATATCTGGTTTCCTATAAAGACCATGTAGCTTACCTCGTGGACACTCACCTTGAATGCCCACATAAGCTGCAGGTTCAAATGCAGTCCCATTGCAACTTATAGCATAAGTATACAATGGATTCGTGTCATCAGCTATGGCTGGATACACATAATGAAGAAGCACTATTATGTAGTTTTCTCCATTCACTTGTCTGTTCATCTCTTTTTGGCCCAAAAATTTTCCTAAGAACTTTATTCTCAATTACTTGTAATTTTCTTTCCTCCATTAAAGTAGGAGTCCATGTTTAGCATCCATATAAATAAAGTCTCTTCTACAATGCTTATCTTATTGCTCAGTTCCTCACACTTGCTGATGGCATCACTTAACAACTTTACTTCTATATTGCTCTCTCTCTCTCTCGCTCTTCTACACACAATATTACACAGAGAATGGAATCCACCTAAGATAAACATACTGGAGGAATTAGATGTTTTAAGGGAGTTGACACCAATTTGATTTTAAATGAGAATGCATCCTGTACACAAAACCCTATCTACAAGATCATCACAAATCAGTCAATAGCTGTATGATAGCTGGACAGTAGCGAACAATCTACTGCTGAGGATGGGACTGCTCCCGAAAGGCCTACAATGTTTTAATCATTTTAACAGTTGAGGAGATTGCAAAACAAGGTAAAATTTTATTCATTTTATATTTTCCTTTACAACATGTGACGTGAAAAACATTTTCTAAGTTCCAATCAAACACCACGCACATGCCAACACACATGAAGCCAACATATATTACTCCTCAAAGTGTTTTGTGCAGGCGGAAAATATGTTAACTAACAAACTGTCTTTCTCTTTCTTCCTATGTTGCTACTTCTTGTCCTTTGTTTTATGTTGTTTGATTGGCAGGTAGAGAGATGACAAATACTATGTATTTTAATGATCCGTCATTCTGCGTGGTCAGTGACAGAATGACTAACTTGACAATCCTGTTACTTTTAACGTTACGTCTAGGAATGAGCTGTCCCTTCCTTGCCCTTCTCATTGCATATTGCCACTTGTGATTTATTGTGAGGCTGGTAACAGAGAGACGACAAATACTGTGATTTTGAAGGATCCGACCACTTGAGCATTCCGTGCTTAAATGACTAAGATCTTTCACACGTGTTTAGAGATTCTCGCCCCACATTTGAAGTTGAAAAATCATCCCTTCAACAGATTCAGTAGATCGGCGACACTAGCGCTAAAACTCTTCCCCTCCGCCTGAGCGAAGTTAACTTGGTTGTGTAATACACGATATTTGAACTTGCATTGCCAACGAACCTAAACAGTAACCTAACACAGTTTAAGTACTCTAACCTGTGAAAGAATCACGCTGATTTTATTTAGGCCGGTATTCAGAAACCAATCGTTATGCAAAGAGCAACTCTTTCCCCCTCTCTACGTCAGAGAGAGGGGAAAAGAGTCGCTCTTTGCATAAAGATTGGTTTCTGAATACCGCCTTAGTGCAAGTTAATTAGTACAGACTCTATGTTGGCTGCACTGGAACACAGAACATTTGTTAAAATCAATATGGCTGCGACGTCTTCGTGTAGTTCAATATCATAAAAAAAATATTCAAATAATCATTAGAAAACACGCAAAAATCATTGTAAAGGTGGAAAATCATTTGAAAACTGAAACGCTAAGAATAAAATTTGACAGAAATTTATGAAGGAATTAAAAAAGTCGCATCACGGGTTGTAAGTTTAGTCCTCCATTCACTAAAGCTGTTTAAAAAGTAAGGAAAACAAATATCTCGGCAATGAAACCATCACATGTAGGAATAGAGGGAACGAACAAGCTGATATGCCAATAAAAATAAACAATTCCCCACAGTGCATCCTGTACAAATATCTACAAAAGTTGTAAGATACAAATAATTCCAACTTTGTTAGGCCTTTTGCAAATATGAATGTAGCATAATCATGGACGTCCCGCGCCATAGCTGAGTGGTTAAGGCAGGAAGCCTTGGTGCAGAGCTACGGGACTTGCGCTGGTTCGAGTCTCCCTGGGGGAAGAAATTTTCTCATGGTATTTCGGCCAGTATGGGACCGGTGCCCACCCAGCATCATCAGGCATTTGGGTAGCTACAATAAGTAGCGGCTCCAGGTTGAGAAAACCATGTATAACGGCTGGGGGACTCGACATGCTGACCACATGTCACCCCTACACTGGCTGGATGATCATCTATCTCTGTGACTGACATATGTGGATGAGAGGCCAACAGCCGGGTGGTAGGCTAAGGGCCTTCTAGGCCTGTTGCGCCAGGAGTTATAATCATGGACAAAGAATATCTATTACAGTGCCAAGCAATATCAGGAGATATTTAAACCCAGTTAACATCTTACTAGGACACTAGACGGAGAATAGATGAGGTCCAAGATTCAGAATATTAGCAAACAGCAGCAGTAATAAGTCCAAAATCCATAAAGTATAAATCATTTAACTTATTTTGACCAGTTACGAATATATTTCTCTCTCCTGCGCGACAGGCCTACAAGGCCCTTAGCCTACCAGCTGACTGCTGGCCTCACATCCACATGTGTCAATCACAGAGGTAGATGATAATCAGCCAGTGTAGGGGTGACATGTGGTCAGCATGTCAAGTCCCCCAGCCATTATAGCTGGTTTTCTCAACCTAGAGCCGCTACTTATTGTAGCTACCCAAATGCATCACGATGCTGGGTGGGTACTGGTCCCATACTGGCCGAAATACCATGAGAAAATGTCTTCCCCATGGAGACTCGAACCAGCGCAAGTCCCGTAGCTCTGCGCCAAGGCTTCCTGCCTTAACCGCTCGGCTACGGCATGGGACTAAAGTAAAGTGATCCCACAACAGGCCCGGAGGCGCTTGGGGTAGTAGCAGGTTAAGGCTCCCACTTTTTCTAGACAATCGGCACTTGATGTCAGCCAGGTTGTCAGCCCTGCATGACGGCCGCCTTTACCCCCAGAACAAGCGTCTGGTACTCATTTCCGTTAGAGGCTGAGTCGACCCTAGGGCCATAGTGCCGCCCGAGGGTTTGGGTCAGTTTAAAAATCCTGACCCCAATGGGACTTGAACCCTCGACCCTCTGGCTTGTAGCTCAGTGCCTTAACCACTATGCTACAGCATGCCCCGAAGAAGAATTAATGAATATTTTGTATAATGATGATTCAGGTGATGAACTGATTCCCGAATTAGAAGATTCACAAAGTGAAAGTGAAGATGAACTTCCACTTCCTGAAATTGATACGCCGATACCATGTGATGTCAATCACCCAAGTTATTTCACCATCAAATCCTACTAGGATATCTCCTTTAGGTATGTACAAAATTTAAACTTTCTAGGACTAATAGTTTGTGAATAATGATCCATTTTCTGAAGTGCCACGAAAAGGGTAGCTGGGGTATTTAAATGGCTGGCCTGTGGATTTAAATGCCCTGCTCAGTGCCTGGTACTGAATGTGTTAAAAGCGGGAGATATTTTGGCATGCCTTGGTACACCACAATGCTACTCTGGGAGAAATTTCAAAGTAGATTTTACAATGCAATGGTCGACAGTTCCCTTGTGAGAAGCCACCCATGACCTAAATAGTTTCAGAATTGCTAGTCCAAGTCATAAATAAACTCTTGTGCAATTTTGCCAACTCTGAGAAGAAACAACTGAATAGTTAATTACTTACAAAAATGGAGACATATATTTCCAAAATTCTGATAATTTTGTATTATTCTATGTTAAATTGTCCACCGCTGTGGTCTCGGGGTAGCGTGCTGCCTTGTCATGCAGCAAGCCCGGGTTCAATCCCCGGTTGGGGCAGTTTTTCTGGGTGAGGTTTTTATCAGGGGTTTTCCTCACCTGTAAGACAAATGTCAGGAAAATTTTAAGGCCCAAACGGTCCCCAAAATCATATGGCCATCATCATCCTCCTGATCATTATCATCATCTTTCACCGGTGTGGAAAGCAATGGGAAGCTACCACACCTACAATTCCCTAGCAAACCTGCAAGCATAGCATGAAAATGCTATGATTGCAGTGAAGGACCTGCCTTCGGGCAGAATTACTATGGATGGATGGATGTTAAATTCTCATAATTTCTATGCATAGGTCATTTTTCACAAACAATTTGTTTTGATAACTTATATTTGAAGGGAAAAATTATACGCTCATACTAATTTTGAACCCAGGACCTTTCGTACTCTACGCAAATGCTCTACCGAGTGAGCTATCTGAGCAACTCTAATCTAAATGCAAATTTTTCTCTTATATACATTGTTAATTCCCCAGTCTGAGTGTATAAATTTTCTCTTCAAATATAATTTATCATCCATCATTGAGATTTATGAAATGAATAATAAAACATTGAATTTGTTTTGATGTTTTTTATTTCTGAAATTTTAAGCAATTCTACTGAAAGTGAGAGTATAACATATAGCAAAGATGATTAAGACAATATGATACAAGCCAGAAGATCAGTGGTTCAAGTACAAATGAGGTCAGGATTTTTAAAATGGCCTATATTTCTAACTACCTGACTGTATCATGACCCTGGGCTCAACTCAGCCTCTAATTGAAACGAGTATCAGGTATTTGTTCTGGGTAATTCACTTGGATATCAAAGTTGGTGCAGGAAAGTAAAAAGTATGCAGTGGTTTCAATCTTATTTTGTTCAATCAGTTCAAATGACAGAATATTAAGTGAATGCATTTTAGTTAATCATGGTGGGTTGAAAGCCTCTAATATCTGTTTCTTATCGAGCCACACGAGTTTAAAACACAATGAAGAGCTGCCGTGTCTCTTTAGCCATCGGATTACTGAAATAAGTTGTAAGTTAGGTTTAATTAGATTAGATGAGGTTAGGGTAGGTTATGTTAGATTTCAGTCAAAATTAAGAGTTTGCAAATTTGTTATCACTTTTTGAAAAATCAAGGTTAAAATCCATGTATTTTGTGAAGAAAATATTTGAAAAACATGGCTTCCTTATTCCAAACAATTGCCAATAGTTCAAAATTAGAGTGAGTTTTTAAATTAAAGACTAAACTATTTAGAATGAAAATATGTAAGATGCCAAGATATCCATTTTGAAAATTTATAACAATAGACTCAAAACATATGAACTAAGGAAATGAGAATAGTTCAGTGAATTGTTTATAATAACCCAGAGTTAGTTTGGATTAAATTATAGTTAATCATATTAGGAATAATGTAAATTAGCAATGTTGGTTATATCCTAAACTTTCTCTTTGATCCATTAAGGGTGATTTCTGAAGAAGATACACACCACTAAAACCATTACCTACTAAAAAAATTAAAATCGCCTCTCGGCTTAACTACAGATTATTGAATGTAGAATTTGGTATTGGTACAAGTTTAAAGTGTCAAACTTACTTCTTGGCCTCTCTTCCACATAAAGATCAACTGTTATATCCCCAAGTGTTGTTTCAATAACAACTGCCATTCTAGTTTTCTTCTGTTCTACTTTATTCTGGCGACATAATATACGTTATCTGAAAAACAGAATTTATCACTCAAATTTTTACAGCACCTAACCTCCAATATGGTTGAAAAACATTCCGTAATGATTATTTTAAGATACCCCATTTTCATAAATTACAATATTTTAGACATAATACGTTTCAGTAGATGTATTTTCATTTCATTCTGTAAAATTAAACTAGGTCAAATCTTACTTTTACCGTGCACTAATCGTCACGTCACACATTTAAAAAGAGCAACCACTTGATATTAGTTATCGAACAATTGCTGCTGGTATGTAGCCGCAGACGAACATAGAGAAGCTAAACAATATGCTGCCATCATACGGAGAAATGCTTAAATTCCACTTTGATATGGCCTTTTCTTCCGCTTCCGATGGCTCACTCGATATGTTTTCTTGGGCCAGACTGAACTTGAAATGCCTTCTATTTTTGTTTGTCAGAAGCCAAGATAATACCACTGATTATATTATCTATTGATCAAAATACATTCTGTGTTACTCAGGCATGAACCGGTCCTGTAATTTGTAATATAAATGGGTAAAAGAAATATAATTACCTGATGTTAATGTGTGAACTTCTATATTCAGACTTGTCTATTGGAGAGGAGCATTTTTGCCAGAACCAGGATTTAAATCCAGATCTCCAGCTTTACGCACTATGCGTAAATTTGGAGCTTATATGTTCATCCTGATTCAGGCAAACATTTTCTTTTCAAAACATAATTACCTACTTAATTACAAGTGGTCTATTTTCAATTTATGTACCACTTCAGTAGACCACTTTATGTAGACGAAGTATTCTTGTATACAGAGAGGAGTATAGGATGAACGTAAAGTGTGTTGTATGAGGCATGATGATGAAGAGAAGGTGATAAAGGCCTTGGCTACCAGTTAGCTGCTGGCCTCACATCCACATGTGTTAATCACATAGGTAGACAATCATCCAGTCAGTGTTGGGGTGACTTGTGGTCAGCATGTCAGATCTCCAGCTGTTATAGCTGACTTTTCAACCTGGCGCCACTACTTATCGTAGCTACCCAAATGCCTCACAATGCTGGGTGAGCACCAGTCTCATGGATGAAATTCCATGAGAAAATTTCCTCCCCCCCTGGAGACTCGAACCACCACATGTCCCGTAGCTCTGCAGGAAGGCATCTCACCTTAACTACTCAGATACACCTCCTTAGAATGCCAGACATCAGACTACCTCTGAGGCTATTGAACTACAGATCATGGATGACCTAAGAAGAGTTGGAGGGACCAATTTCTATCCTGAAGTGTGACAGGCCAATGGCATAATCCCCAATTATCACTGATGATTGATTACACATGATTCTGCTCTCATTATTAACCCTACAATATATTTTGAATCCAGCTTTAAACAACCCGATAAGGTGATCTTGCAGAAGTCTATATACGAGCCAACTATCCCTTATTACAAGGATAAATGCCACCTGGACACTATCTCCATCTAAGGTTTGTTGTAGGTTTTAGAGGCACAATATCTAAAAGATAAGTAAACATTCCTGAAGCAACTAGGAACAGGCAAAGATCTCGTAGCATAAATTGTAACAACCACGCTGAAGGGCTCTATGTGCATCATAAGAAATCATCTAAATGATTGTCTCCAAATCCTAGTTCTTGATTTTCTCCCTCATTCACATACATTTTAGTTCCATCTTGTTCTATGTCTTTTGTACAAATAGAAAAATAAGTTGGTTGGTTGGTATCTAATGTCGAGCACTTGATAATGAAATCATTCGCTCTCTTGCACTCCAATATTTAGCAGAAAGGCTGGTCTCTTCTACAAAAGCTGGACAACGGAGGAGATGGTTTCTTTCCATATCTTCATTTAAATTGCAAAAAGGGAATTTAGGTGAATCTGTTATGCCAATTCTGTGTAGGTGTTTATTCAAGCAGTCTGAATGTTGCTTCTGTAGATTTTCTTTGTAATGTAGTAATGTCATAAGCTTGTAGATTTTCCCATTCCTTTCCAGATGTTTTGGTAGTGTATTCTTCTCTAAGTTTATTGATGTATTTATTTGAGATAATTCTTTTGATAGAGTGAAAGGAAACTGGAGCAGAAGTTGGGTTTGAAACAATTTTGCTACCCTTCTTGGCTAGAAAATCGGCTATTTCATTGCCTGTCACTCCACAATGGGCCGGAATCCATTGAAGTACAACTTTTTTATGTAGATGGGATAACCGTTTTATCATTTTGTGACATTCAATACTTTTGGGTGTTGTGTCTCGTGTTATAGCAAGAATGGCTGCTTTGGAGTCACATAGAATTACAACTTTTGTAAATTTTTGGATGTGTATATAAAAGATTTTGTAAACTAAGAAAATTGTTAGAATTTCGCCATCAAAGTTTGTTGAATTTGTGTTTAGTTTACGATAAAAGGAAAAAAGTGGACATACTGCACCAGCACCAGTGCCACCATCATTTGGTAGGCTGGAGCCACCTGTAAAAATATGTATCCATTCAGGAGCTGGGTATCTTAGATTTATTATTTCCAGTGACATTTGTTTTAAAATATATGGAGTTTCAGATTTCTTGATTAAATAAAATCTGGACTTATTTTCTTTAACAAGCTTACTGAAGTAGGGTCTGCTAGAATTTCTTGATCAAGAAATAGAAAAATAAGTATATTATGTTTTTTGTTGTTTTCCTTCTCTATTGTCAGGTATATTTAATAAATTCTAGCAGACCCTACTTCAGTAAGCTTGATAAAGAAAATAAGTCCAGATTTTTTTAATTTTAAACATAGCAGACCATGTACACACAAGCTAACACTGACGTAAAATATTATAGCACTGCCACACCCACCATGTTCAATCTTCACTGGTCCTATTCATCCCATAGGTTCATGCCCACATAGACATAAGCTCTGCATACATTCCTATCCTGAGCTAATGTTTTCCAATCATCCGCTGTATAATGTATCTATAATGGCATAGTCCATTGTTGAGCCATGGCCTCTCCTTTGTTAGAGGAGTTACTACACCATGTTAATTTTTAGTTACCTTATTTGCCCATAGAACAAAACATGGAAGTATCACCATCAATAGAAATTTAAAATTAGATATAATAATGTTTGCAGATGATCTTGTTTTACTAGCAACATCTGAAGATGATCTACAATGGTCAGTACATAATTTAAATTTGATAGCCCAGAAATATTCAATGGAAATATCTACCAATAAAACTAAAATAATAGCCTTTTGTGGAAAATCCCCAATACCAAGCAAAATTTGTTTAAATAACATCATTTTAGAGAGATTTAACGAGTTTACTTATTTAGGATATAAACTCTCTTTTGTTGAAAATTTAGATTTACCAGAGAAAATTGTGAAATTCAACAAATCAAAGGGAATCATTAATAGAGTTTTAAAACCTTAATTAATGCAAAAATCAACTCATACTCGTCTTTACCAAATAATGGCTCGACCAGTCCTATGTTATGGGAGTGAAGCGTGGACTATAAGGACTAGAGATGAAAGCAGACTAACAGCTTGTGAGATGAAATTTATGCGCCGAACAGCTGGCTACACCAAATGGGATCGAAATAAAAATGGAAGAGCATTGACATAGAAAGTCAAAGGTCCTGGGTTCAAACCCCAGTCTAGGCGTATATTTTTTCTTTTCAAATATAAATATTGTTGTATTGTTGCTTAGATCAGTTGGAACACAATTCATAATTTGTTAACATGTCTGAAGAAGGTACAGTGTACCGAAACAGCTGTCACTGAATTATATAATAAATATGAAAATCAAATAAAACTATGTTTTTATTTTTATTTAATTAATAATTATATAAAGATATATTATTTTATTTTGTTCCAATTGTTATGTAGTTGCAAGTTCTCTATGTCACATTATACTATACAATATACTCCTTGCTTTCATAAGAAACAATTCCCGTGTGTAGCTTAACCCCATATTATTTCAGATGAAAAAGGTTCTACTGTATATAAAACAACCAACAAGGATTAAAAGATGATCATTTACATTGTACTTGACAAAAGCCTGGATTTGTATGCAAAATAAGGTACTAAATATGCACAAAAAATGTAGAAATATGCACACTAAATACATGCAAATTTTGAGTATGATTTAAAGAAAATTATTGCCCTTTCTACTTTAAGACAGCTGGGCTTAATGCAAAAACAGACAAATAAAATCAATTAAATTATTTGCTTTGTGGGTAATCTTAACGTATCCCTAGCTTTTACAGCAGATAAAGAAGATTTTCATGAGATTTTCTCATCTGAAGCTCCATTGTCTGTAACTGAAGAAGGATTCATATAATAAAAATGTCCTTTCTACATTACGTGAGGTCACAGGTGCACGTGAAAAATACTACAGCTCTTCTTCAGTGAATTACACTTATATCCAACGGATTGCAGAGACTATTCATTTAAAAAATATTAAATAATAATTAATTAATTACTAGTAATTAGCTGAAGGGAAAATTATTATTTAATACCACATTTAGGAGTAAAATATGCATTTATGCATTAAAAATCTAAAATAAGCATTTTCCACTGGAATATGCATTTCTATGCATTATCAAACATGGCTCAAATTGTCTGTGAAGGGGCCACTTAACATGTATATCATTTCCACATACTTTTTATTGCGTAAAAAAGCATGAATTTTACATACATATCCAGGCTCTAGTCATCAGCTATTATTTGCCAAATTTTAGTTATTTTATTTGTTAAAAATGAAATTATACACTTCACACTCTTATTGTGGAATAAAAGAACACACTATATTACAAATCAAATAGCCACAAATAATATAAAATGAACTATGGCAAAACACAGACCATAAAGAAATTAAAATAGAAATAAAAAGACAAAAATGGAACTGTGTATGACATATACAGGAAGATAGTGAAGGAACTGCAAAAGCAATTTTAGAATTGAATCTTCAGGGATAAAATGTAAGAGAAAAGATCAAAACAAAACTAGAGAAGGATCATGCAGGGCAAATTGCAGGGATAGAAACAACTTGAAAAGGAGCGAATTAGAAGAAAATAGCAGAGAATTAGGATCTAACGGACACCTTGCTCCTGTTAGGAGGTAAACATTAACATTTTGTGGTGAAACATGTTGAATGATTATTTTGTGTTTCCTATTTTCATCTTCTATCAATTTAGAAGTTTATCTACTTCCTTGTATCTCTCATCTTCTTCATTCTGGTGACAACTTGAACTGCTTTCGTCTTTACGTTTCTTGCCTTCCTCAGGAATATTTGACTTGCCCTCTTTCTCTACAGAACAATTTTTTTCTCTTCTTCATAACCATTGTCCTTAAATTTGTTGTTTTGTGCAGAGTTATTTTTTAACTTTTCCTCTTTGTTTAGAGTAACATGTCATAACTCTTTGTCATCAAATTGTTCTTAAATTTGTTGTTTTGTGCAGAGTTATTTTTTAACTTTTCCTCTTTGTTTAGAGTAACATGTCATAACTCTTTGTCATCAAATTGTTCTTAAATTTGTTGTTTTGTGCAGAGTTATTTTTTAACTTTTCCTCTTTGTTTAGAGTAACATGTCATAACTCTTTGTCATCAAATTGTTCTTAAATTTGTTGTTTTGTGCAGAGTTATTTTTTAACTTTTCCTCTTTGTTTAGAGTAACATGTCATAACTCTTTGTCATCAAATTGTTCTTAAATTTGTTGTTTTGTGCAGAGTTATTTTTTAACTTTTCCTCTTTGTTTAGAGTAACATGTCATAACTCTTTGTCATCAAATTGTTCTTAAATTTGTTGTTTTGTGCAGAGTTATTTTTTAACTTTTCCTCTTTGTTTAGAGTAACATGTCATAACTCTTTGTCATCAAATTGTTCTTAAATTTGTTGTTTTGTGCAGAGTTATTTTTTAACTTTTCCTCTTTGTTTAGAGTAACATGTCATAACTCTTTGTCATCAAATTGTTCTTAAATTTGTTGTTTTGTGCAGAGTTATTTTTTAACTTTTCCTCTTTGTTTAGAGTAACATGTCATAACTCTTTGTCATCAAATTGTTCTTAAATTTGTTGTTTTGTGCAGAGTTATTTTTTAACTTTTCCTCTTTGTTTAGAGTAACATGTCATAACTCTTTGTCATCAACACTGCTTTTGCTTTTATTGCAGTAATTATTCATCTCATTCTGTTTTGTTCTTGAATTCCTCTCTTCACTTCCATAATCCTTCTCTTCTTCCCTTCAATGTCTTGATTTTGAATTCTTTTCATCCTGCCTTTCATCATCATGATCTTGTTTTGGTCTTCCTCTCGGTCTGTATTTCTCCTAGGTTCTTCACTATCACGTCTTTATATTTTCTTGCCTCCTCACTTTCGTTCCTAGACCTTGAATCTCTGTCTCTCCTCCTGTCCTCACTTTCATGCCTAGATCTGTACCTGGACCTCCCATCTCTATCCCCCTTCCTCCTACTGTGCCTGTGCCTCCCCTCTCTATCATCGTTTCTTCGATCTCGATTTTGAGATTCAATCTCTCTCCGCCATGTGTTCTGTCGGTCTGATTCTTTGCTGTTTTCAAGTTCTGTCCAACTGTTGTTATTTGAATAACTGTTATGTCCCGCTGGTCTCTCGTGCATCTGTAAAGTAAATCAAAACATTTGTTAACTAGACTGCATTTTGCAAAAATGCAACCAAGCCACAAGATAACTGAACTGAGAAAAATGCAATTGAAATTAAATGTCAATAAAAGATTTCACAAATAAATATAAACATTTACTTATCATATTTAAATTAATGATGGGAAGTAAACATTATGAGATATCATTAATAGTGAGTGGAGAACAAATTTTTAATGACTTACCTCATACAATTTCAAATTTCTTTGATACTGATGGTTTCAGACGACATCTCATCCCTCTTGAGTCATGACTTCCACTGATGAAATTCTCTGATTGTTGATTTCTCTATGGACGTCAGAAGAATAAATATTGATCTATGAACTTCGATATTCCGGTGGATAAAAATTTAATTTCAAAATTTATAATCCCAACCAAAGATAGCAGTGCAAGAGGTGACATCCATAGAGAAATCAACAACCAGAGAATTTCAACAGTGGAAGTCATGACTGAAGAGGAACGAGATGTCGTCTGAAACTGTCGGTATCAAAGAAATTTGAAATTGTATGAGGTGAGTCATTAAAAATTTGTTCTCCACTCACTATTAATAAATTTACTTATGATTTCAACAAAAAGAATATCAAATATTTTATGAGTAAGATGGTAACTGAATATTTTTTTTATTCTTAGATATTACATATTTTTGTTTATACTTTTGAAATTCATGGTAGAACACCACTGAGATTAAAACTGTTTTAAAATTTTAAAATTTGTACCTGATAAAACTGTCATCCTTAATTAATTTTACTTCTGTTGGACTTCTCATGGTACTCATATATCCTGAAGATAGCACACTCTTTGTAAGGCCTAGATTTTAATAGTGTGACGACATTTTACAACAGAAGTTAATATAATTGAGGATGACTTATCAAGTATGAATTTTAAAATTCTAATATATTTTTGTTGTTTAGTTGTTTGTGAAGATAAAGAAACGTGGCATATTCTGTAAGTGTTTTCTTATTTGGTCCATAGAAAAGAATACAGGTAATGGGTTGGATTTTTTTGCGGGACATGGAGGAATGCTTGAGAAAAAAATAATATAACATTAACTGATATATTTCAAATATGAGAGTTGGTTCCTTTTTTTTGCAGAATACGGTTCAATTACACAACTAAATCACTTCATACAGTGCCTCAATCCATTTCAATTCAAGGAAATTGAGATTTTGCTTAGCATACTATAAACAACAAAATAAAAATTGAGAACTACTGAAATTTTTTTAAGATCATCCAGAAAATTGAGAATAGGAAGAATAAATCATATACAGATACGAAGAATAATGGAAGTGAAAAATATATAATTACAATAGTGGAATAAAGAACACTCAATGTTACAGGGACAATAAGTAAGAACAAAACACCAAGAAACGACATGACACCGGTCGACCAGAGGCTACTGATGATGGAGATAAGCTCCGAAATTGCAGTATAGAAGAAAAAGGATATGAGGTGAGGTGATCTTCTTCTTCACGGTTTAGGCTTATTTACTAGCCTGTTCCAGCTCCAAATTACTGCTCTTTCCATCTTTTCCTTGGTCTTCCCAAGCTTCTTCTTCCCCGTGGTGAATAGTTGTATGCTGCTTTTGGTATTCTATTCTCAGTCATCCTTGCCAAATGTTCTTTCCACTTTGTTCTGTATTTCTCTATTGTTGAGTTTAATTTCTCTATTTTTAGTTGTTGTCTTATTTCTGTGTTATGTTTTTTGTCTGTTCTTTGATATCCTGCTATTGGTCTGAGGAATCTCATTTCAGCAGCTTGTATCCTGGCAGATCGTTGTGTTGTAACTGCCCATGTTTCGGATCCATAAGTAATAATAGGCACTGCCATTGTCTTGTATAATTTCATTATAGAGTCTTTGCTGGCTTTATTTTTCAAAGTTCTTTTTAGTGTTCCTGTTATATAATTAAACTTATTTATTTTGTTATTTACATCTGTTTCTGCTGTGTATGATATTTCGCAACCTAGGAAGTTATATGTTACTACTTGTTCTATTGGTTTATTTTCTAATATTATCTTTGTCCGAACTGGATGAGCGCCTTTGAAGGCCATTGTTTTTTATTTTTGTGAGGATATTTCCATGTTGTATTTTTTTGATATTTCATTTAGTTTATATAGCATTCTTTGTAGTTTGTCTTCTGTTTTTGCTATTAAAATCTGGTCATCTGCAAAGGCTACTGTTTTTATTACTATATTTCCTAAGTTAATTCCCCTAGTCGTCATTTGCTTCCAAGATCTTATGTTGTCGAAATAAATGTTAAAAAGCGTGGTTGATAGTGGACAACCTTGTCTAACTCCTCCTGTTATATGTATTGGTTCCCTTTGATTTATTTTTATTTTTGTTTTCTCATACATTTTCTTAATTACTGCTATCAGTATAATAAAAACATTAATTTAATTCTTATATCCATGTTAACTGGGACTGAGATATGCATGGAAAACCGAAAAACACAGATAATCCAATAAAGTTATTCGGCGCCGTGGAAGTTGATTAGAAATGTATTTACCCACTTTAACACTACTTAAATGCAACAAATATTCATAAAATGTCATATTAAATATATTTAGGTGCGAGTCATAATTATCATTAATTTATTTTACTCGTAAATGTGGGAAAAAAAGGCACTGTTTCCGTCATGACCACTCTGGTTAGAACAGTTATTGAAAATGGCCATCATAACCAGCAATGACACTAATAATCAGCGATAAATCCACTGCCACAGCATATCTGTAGTTTCAATCTGTAACAACAAACTTATAGCGACTCACACAACGGAAATTTCCGAAATTGTATTGTATTCTCAGAATGTTGGTTGGTATCGTTAAACGCGTCAGGGGAGGGGGTTGTGAGTGAAGGTTACTCTATTGTGCTAGTTTCTAAGCGCAGTTCACAGTAGCACGTTTAAAATTAAAGAATTTTTTCACAACAATACAAAATACAGTACAGTATTTATCTTCATTTTTAAAAAGTACAGTAAAAAGAGTCGTGCCCGGATAATCCGCAAACCGGATAATACACGCACGGATAATCAGGAGTTTGCTGTATAAAGATGAGGTGATGCAATTAAGGTTTTTGATAAATTTACATCAGTGGTGTCCAATATAATGAACCTGGGGCACAGAAATATGTTTTCTAACAGACAGGTGAATGGAGAAGACTTCATAACAATGAACTACATGGTCTTTATAGGAAGCCAGATATAATAAGAACAGTTAAGTCTCGTAGACTGCGATGGGCAGGACATGTTGCACGTATGGGGAATGAAAGACGTGCATGGAAGCTTCTTGTAGGAAAGCCAGAGGGAAAACACCCAGTTGGTAGACCAAGAATGAGGTGGGAGAACAACATTAACTATGATTTGAAGGAAGTAGATTATACAGGAAATGATTGGAAAGCATTAGCTCAGGATAGGGATGTATGGAGGGCTTATGTCCATGTGGCCATGAACCTACGGGTTTGATAGTGCCAGTGAGTAATCAGATGGAGGTCCACAGATTGAAAATAAGTGTTTCTTCTACCAAAATTGTAATAATCAAGAAAACTTCAGTTACTAATTGTGAAAGAAAAATTTATAGGAATAGTTTTTCCTATCTTCAGCCATCTTTTCGACTATTGAACACTGTGTTCTTCACAGCACAGGACTGCAGTTTCAGAAAGAGTCGTTCCTATCTTCAGTCATCTTTCTGACTGTTGAATACAGAGTGTATGAGGTGAGATCATGACTCATTTTAATCTTATTAATTTTATATAATAAATTTGGGAATTTTTAACATTATGAGGTTTAATTCATAAGAATTATTAAATTTAAAAAATTTTCTTGAACTCGTATAGGAAAAAATCACTATGAGGTTTAATTTAAGAATTAAACACTTTAATTCTTAAAAGAATTCTACATACTTATTTTAGGAATTCATAATGTGAGGTATTTCATTTAGGTAAAATTTAATCACTCACCTCATATTTTTCTTATTATTTTAATTTAAACTAATTTTAGAACTTTACATTTCAGTTCCATAGTCAGTATCTCCGCGACAGTTGTTCTGTCATCTTGAAGAGCCATCTTTCGCTCCTTCTATTGGCAGATTGAAAAACCTCGAAACCAGGTCATTCTCCCCGGGAATTTCAAATTTCATCAATTTCTCAATCTACATTCAAAAGAGTCAAAAAGAGAAATTGATGAACATTGAAATTCCCAGGGAGAATGATCTGGTTTTGAGGTTTTTCAGTCTGTCAATAGAAGGAGTGAAAGACGGCTCTTCTAGACGAGAGAACAACGGTCGCGGAGATACTGACGATGGAACTGAAATGTAAAGTTCTGATACTAGTTTAAATTAACATAACAAGAAAAATATAAGGTGCGTGATTAAATTTTACCTAAGTAAAAAAAAATTCTACCTCTTTCCATGCTACCACTATGTTATCTTACTAAAAAAATGAAAATACCCAAGAAGTATTTTGTCTTACCTGTCCTTTTGGCTTGTGTTCCACACTTCGACCTATAACAAAAAATAATACACAATTTAACACAAAACTGATAGGAATTCAGACTAGTTAGTGAGTGACTGAGGTTTTAACATGGCAAAAGGCCTAATACTGAATAAGAAGAAAAACAAAAAGCGGCTAAACTTTACAACCTGTGACATTTTTTTTTAATTTCTGCATTAACTTCTGTCAAATTTTATTATTAGGATTACATTTTTCAAACTATTTGCCACCATTTACAATAATTTCTTAATTTTTTCTAACAATTATTTCAGTTATGTAGATAGGAAATAACACTATGAGGTTTTTTAATATTGTTTATTTTTTATTATTTCACTCACCTCATACTTCATAATTCATAGCAGACCCTGGGTTTCTTCACATCTTTTGTGACATTCTCAATGCTGCGTCACGCTCACAACTGACGTCCAATGGCCTTCTATCCTGCAGACTGACCTCCGCGCCATCTGGTGGCCGACCGAAGAATTTCCAAATCAGTCCTCTTTCCTTATAACCGGGTATTTCAAAATTCATAGTTGTATTTTCATTCTTGCATATGTAAATTTTTTTCCCAAATTGTGAGTTCCTTCGGTTTTTCCAAATGTTTAAGTAATTTATTTTGGTTTCTATTCTATGTTTTTCTGACCAGGCATGTGCAGCTATTGCAGATTTTTTGGTTTCTCCATTTTTAACATTTCTGAGGTGTTCTTTTAATCTTGTATTTAGATTCCTTTTTGTTTTTCCTATGTATATCTTTTCACAATCTTTACAATTAATTTGATAAATTCCCGATTTTTTGCTGTCTTCAATCTTTTCATTTTTGTTGGTTTTTATTAAATTACCTAAGCTGTAATCATTTTTCGGTGCTAATTTAATGTTGAATTTGTTGAAAATTTTTTGAAACTTGTCAAATACCAAAGGATGGTATGTGAACTTCTTGAATTTTTTGCCTATATTTTTATCTGTCTGAAGAGTACTTTCATTGATGACTTTTTGTTCTTTGAATTTATTTATTTTCTTGTGTATCATCTTCTTTTGAAAACCATTATCATAAAAATTGCGAAGGATAATGGTTTTCAAAAGAAAATGATACACAAGAAAATAAATAAATTCAAAGAACAAAAAGTCATCAATGAAAGTACTCTTCAGACAGATAAAAATAGAGGCAAAAAATTCAAGAAGTTCACATACCATCCTTTGGTATTTGACAAGTTTCAAAAAATTTTCAACAAATTCAACATTAAATTAGCACCGAAAAATGATTACAGCTTAGGTAATTTAATAAAAACCAACAAAAATGAAAAGATTGAAGACAGCAAAAAATCGGGAATTTATCAAATTAATTGTAAAGATTGTGAAAAGATATACATAGGAAAAACAAAAAGGAATCTAAATACAAGATTAAAAGAACACCTCAGAAATGTTAAAAATGGAGAAACCAAAAAATCTGCAATAGCTGCACATGCCTGGTCAGAAAAACATAGAATAGAAACCAAAATAAATTACTTAAACATTTGGAAAAACCGAAGGAACTCACAATTTGGGAAAAAATTTACATATGCAAGAATGAAAATACAACTATGAATTTTGAAATACCCGGTTATAAGGAAAGAGGACTGATTTGGAAATTCTTCGGTCGGCCACCAGATGGCGCAGAGGTCAGTCTGCAGGATAGAAGGCTGTTGGACGTCAGTTGTGAGCGTGACGCAGCATTGAGAATGTCACAAAAGATGTGAAGAAACCCTGGGTCTGCTATGAATTATGAAGTATGAGGAGTGAAATAATAAAAAGTAAACAAAAATTATTTCAGTATTTTTTCATAAGTAACGCCACGAGTGATTTCCAAATTATCGATAAATTCACGACTCACGAAGTGAGGAGTGAATTTATCTAGAGAATTTGGAAATCAAGAGTGGCATTTGTTAGGACTATTTAACGAATAAAATTAAGCTCTTTACTAAATAATAATTATTTGAATATAGTTACCGGTGTTTTAAAATATTTATATAGTTAATGTAAACGGCGATGTTTGAAAACAAATTAGAAATGTGAGGTTATGTATATTCACTGCAACTCAATCATATTATTTATTGCCAAATAGGATCGCAATATTGTACGAATGCACTCTAGTGGAGAAATAATGAAACACATCAAACTATTACAATCAACATTATAGGTTAATAATTTATATTTTGAATAAACAACTCAGTAAAATCACTGAATCTATTCATTATTTGCTATATTCAATGTATTTGTTGGAGAAAAATAATGGTCTAACCTGTTCAGAATATTAAAAAAGGAGGAGCTTTCTTTATCACAAAACCAGAAGCTGATAAAGAGTGAGATGAAACACAGCTGTCATTGGTGTAAAACAGAATTCATTGAAACGTGACTGGTCATTGACTACCATTTGCAACATGAGTTAAATAGTCTATGATATTTAACTACATACATGGAGATGTGGCAACCATACTAATTTTAACGAATATTCTATGCAACTACAAAGACATTTCAATGCAGCTAAGATAGAGTAAGTACTAATTAACTGTACACATGCACTTCAGAATTTCAGAACTTACTCTATTTATTTTTAGGCATTGTATTCTTTCACAGGTTAGGGTGCTTAAATTGCTTTAGGTTAGGGTACTTAAACTGCATTAGGTTAGCTTTTAGGTTAATCAAATATCGTCATTCCATAGTGTAAACCACTTTGCGTTTGTTGGCGCATGCACATGGTGTATGATTGGAACTTGGAAAAATGTTTCGCATCAGATGTTGTAAAGTAAATATGCATTTACATCTAAACCCTGTCCTTGCACATGAAGGATAAATGTATTGTTTATTTTTTATTATTTCACTCACCTCATACTTCATAATTCATAGCAGACCCTGGGTTCCTTCACATCCTTTGTGACATTCTCAATGCTGTGTCACATTCACAACTGAAGTCCAACGGCTTTCTATCCTGCAGACTGACCTCTGCGCCATCTGGTGGCCGACCGAAGAATTTCCAAATCAGTCCTCTCTCCTTATAACTGGATATTAATATTATAAGGAGAGAGGACTGATTTGGAAATTCTTCGGTCGGCCACCAGATGGCGCAGAGGTCAGTCTGCAGGATAGAAAGCCGTTGGACTTCAGTTGTGAACGTGACACAGCATTGAGAATGTCACAAAGGATGTGAAGAAACCCAAGGGTCTGCTATGAATTATGAAGTATGAGGTGAGTGAAATAATAAAAAATAAACAATATTAAAAAACCTCATAGTGTTATTTCCTATCTACATAACTTAAGGATAAATGTAATTGATGTTTTTATTATTAATTTAACACTTCTCACTGAAGGATAAATTATATTTGAAGAGAAAAATTTAGCTCAGATGGTAGAGCATTGGCCTAGAAAGCCAAAGGTCCCGGATTCGAGTCTCGGTCTGGGCGAAAATTTTTCTCTTCAAATATAATTTATCCTTCAATGAGAAGTGTTAAATCAATAATTAATAGAAGCCCTATTGGCTTTATGAAGTAGTGTTTAAATTCCCAATAAATGTCTTCTTAACTAAGGAGCTGCCATTTGCAAAGATAGAAGCCAAGGCTTCATAGCATTTGGTGCTGGGAATTACAACGTATATAAGAGAAAAATTTGCGTCAAGATTGGAACTTGCCCTGGTAGCTCAGATGGTAGAGCATTGGCCTAGAAAGCCAAAGATCCCGGGTTCGAGTCTCGGTCTGGGCAAAAAATTTTCCTCTTCAAATATAATAAATGTAATTACTTGCCTTTTCCTTTCCAACTCTTGCTGAAGTCCACACGTATGCGGCGATCATCAATCAGCACATTGTCCATCTTAAAATATGCATCTTCACATGCCTTGCGATCTTCATATTCAATAAATGCATACTGCAACGAGGCACCTGTTGTCTTGTTTCTTATTATTTTACAACTAAAAACAAGATAGTAGCAGATTGTATTTACACAAATTAACAATGATGGTAGACAATTGTTTATTGTTTATATACTAAATTTGGGAATTTTTAACATTATGAGGTTCAATTCATAAGAATTAAATGAATCATGATTTCTTCTTACCTCATACTTCTATGTTTTTTTAAACAAAGCACTGCAGTATCAGCGACCCATTGTCACCATCGTCAGCTGTTTTCATGACTGTCAATTTTTTCCTTTTTCCGATAATTATCCAAACTGCCACCTGGTGTTATTTTGAAGGAATTATTTTCTAAACTGCCATCTGGTGTTCTATTGAATGAATCATTTTTCTAAACTGCCATCTGTTGTATTTTTGAACTTTGTAATCAAGCTCGGTTCGTCTGGAATCTCAAAGTTCATGGTTCTAGTATGGTTTTTTTGAATATATATATTTTTTCCCAAACTGTTTAATCCAAAGGTTTAGATAGATGTTTCAAAAGTTTTGCTTCTTTTTCAATCCTATGATACTCTAATAAACTGAAAACAACTTACAATGGTGACAATGGGTCACCGATACTACAGTGCTGTGTTTAAAAAAACATAGAAGTATAAGGTAAGAAGAAATCACGATTCATTTAATTCTTATGGATTGTTTATTGTGTTTAACAAAAAGTCGTAGCACTATGAGGCATTGATACTAGTAAAATTCATGGTAAGTTTCCATTGAGATGTTAATTCACAGTAATATAATGTATGATTAAAAACTATAAAATATTTACCTTGTAGGTCCATCTCCTCAACTTAACCCTTTGCATGCCACTGGTAAAATCTCCTGTGTCAGAGATTTAAATAGCACCCGCCGATGTGATCGGCTTTGCAAGCGGTTTAAGTATATTGTCTGGCAGGTAATGGACAGGAGCACCAGAGCCGTTCTAATCGGCTCTTGACACCTAAAGTGTTAAGTTCTTTTAAAACTCTGTAGGCTTTTTGGGACTAGTCCCATCATCAGCAGAATGCATTAGGTCCATACTTGTTGAAGCACTGATTGGTAACTATTTTATATTTAACTTTTACAGGAATTAATCACTATGAGGTTTAATTTACGGTAAAATCAAATATTTCTTACTCTCCTCATACAAATCTTCTAAGTAGATCGCGATTTGGAGACCATAACAGTCTCGTCTCATCAGACTGAAGATGTGACCGTTATGGTCTTGAAATCGCGATCTACTTAGAAGATTTGTAAGAGGAGAGGTAAGAAACATTTGATTTTACCATAACTATTTTATAGACGATTTTATTATTAATTTAACACTTCTCATTGAAGGATAAATTATATTTGAAGAGAAAAATTTTCGCAAAGATAGAAGCTATGGTTTCAAGCATTTGGCACGAGGGAATTACAACGTACATAAGAGAAAAATTTGCGTCTAGATCGTAACTCGCCTCGGTAGCTCAGTTGGTAGAGCACTTGGTCCGGAAAGCCAAGGGTCCCGGGTTCGAGTCCCGGTCTAGGCGAAAATTTTTCTCTTCAAATATAATTTATCCTTCAATGAGAAGTGTTAAATTAATAATAAAATCGTCAATAGAAGCCCTACTGGCTATAAAGTAGTGTTAAATTCCCAATAAATGTCTTCTTAACTAAGAAGCTGCCATTTGCAAAGATAGAAGCTATGGTTTCAAGCATTTGGCGCGAGGGAATTACAACGTACGTAAGAGAAAAATTTGTGTCTATATCTAGATCTAACTCGCCTCGGTAGCTCAGTTGGTAGAGCACTTGGTCCGGAAAGCCAAGGGTCCCGGGTTCGAGTCCCGGTCTAGGCGAAAATTTTTCTCTTCAAATATAATTTATCCTTCAATGAGAAGTGTTAAATTAATAATAAAATCGTCAATAGAAGCCCTACTGGCTATAAAGTAGTGTTAAATTCCCAATAAATGTCTTCTTAACTAAGAAGCCACCATTTGCAAAGATAGAAGCTATGGTTTCAAGCATTTGGCGCGAGGGTGAAAATTTTTCTCTTCAAATATAACTATTTTATAGTTTTAATCTTACATTATATTACTATGAAAAGGAAGTTCAAGTCTCATCCATTACACGAACAAGTGGCAGTAGAATCACAGTTTTTGTTGCACTATGTAGCTGATAGTTACATTCGGTATTTTCTCTCATTAAGACATGTATTTAAAATGTCTGCAACAACAGAAGCTCCCGCCAAATGTGAGGTAAAAAAATTGACAGCAGCAGTAATTCATTGAGAGATTACTGCAGTATATGGGGACGTGGTAGTGTTATTTGACGGAGTCGTGAATTTCAGGACGGATGCACTAATGTACATGATGAAGAACAAAGGAGCTGACTGTCTGCTGTGAAAGATTAATTATTACAACAGTGGATGAAGTGGTCAGATAAATTGCTGTTCATAGTTGAATATGGGAAATAACATTATGAGGTTCTTAATTCGTAAATTAATGAGTCATTTTTTAACATCTTACCTCATATTTTGTTTATTTAAACATGGGAACTAGTTATATTTGAAAAGAAAAATATACGCCTAGACTGGGTTTTGAGCCCAGAACCTATGACTCTCTATGTCAATGCTCTTCCAACTGAGCTACCTAGGCCACCAATCTAAACGTGTATTTTTCTCTTACACATAGTTAATTCCCTAAACCCAAATGCTATGAGCCGTTGCTACGATTTTTGCAAATGGAGGCTTCTTTATTAAGAAGACTTTTTATTGGGAATTAAAACATTACTTATAAAGCCAGTAGTGCTTCTTTCAATGTTAATATTACTCATTTTAAAACATCTTAATGATGGACAAATTATATTTGAAAAGAAAAATATATGCCTAGACTGGGGTTTGAGCCCAGAACCTTTGACTCTCTATGTCAATGCTCTTCCAAGTGAGCTACCTAGGCCTCCAATCTAAATGTGTATTTTTCTCTTCTACATAGTTAACTCCCTAACCCCAAAAAAATCGTAGCAACGGCTTGTAGCATTTGGGGTTAGGGAGTTAACCCATTGGGTGTGCGTTGCATGAATATCCGCATCAAGAAAGCCTTCACTCGGTGGGAGTTACGGATATATCCAACGAGATATATATATATATATATATTCTAAGTTATTTGACAATACAGGAATGCAAAACTTTGAAGATCTGTTCTGTATGGGTATGACATTTAGTGTGATTTTTTTCAACCCCCTTTGACCGGTCTCTTAACAGTTTCTTATTACATGAGTTAAAATCACATATCATGTATGCGTGCAAGAACGGACTAACGTATATCGGTAACTGGCCAACTATATAACATTCATGTTAAAATATAATTCACTAGACGTGTTCAGAAAAAAAATACACCATCTGTTTGCTCAACATAATATATCTCTCAACTCAGATTAGCCTTAAACCTTAATGCAAAAACGGTCTAAGTTAATGAAAAAATAATAACTCTGGTACAGTTTCTTGTAACTTCTCATTCACACGTTTAAATGAGAGGTCTGTCACAGTAGAAAAATATTGCACAAATATTCAATTGGGGTTGCTAACTTTTACCCTCCATTCTCCAGTCTTGAAGTAACTAGTTCAAACGTGTTATTTCGCTTCTAGTTTTTTTTTTTTTCACTTCATCATATTTTTTATAATAAATAAATATAAATAAATAAAGCCTGATATGTCCCTTTAGGGCAAAGGCCTCCTTGTTCAGGGGTTAAGCTCTATTGTGAATGTCACCCGGTGAGCTACTCCGTGGTGAGAAGTTGACTTGGATGTAGCACTTGGTTTGTATACACTGTATTTTTTTTATAAGCTACTTACAATTTATTGAAAATATGAGTGGTTTCTAAAATGAAGTTAGTATTCATAATACTAACAACAATAATAACCAGTGACTTCTCAACATACCAGTGTTCAATAACACCACTGATAATATCTGATGACGTCAATAATCACTATTACTACAATAAAAACTACTAATTGTACAGATATATCTTTTTACGGTATATTCAAGTTCTAAAAAAAATTAGTGATTCTTTGTAATAACTCAAAACTGAGAGTATTTAGTAACGCCACTGGTCATATGTGTTGTAAAATTATAATATTTATACAGTGACTTTGAATATTTATACAGTGTTAAAAGAGATTGTATATTTACATTATAAACTTCGGAGTAAATTGCCAATATAAATAAATAAATAAATTTATATATATATATATATATATCCTAAATGCTTAGTTTATATCGATGTAAGACTTGAAACAACGCCACTGATGACAGACACCATGTAAGGCCAGAGTTAACATTTATTGCATTTAAGAGATTTGCATACTTATTAATATTCATTACATGTAATATAAATAATATTTTCCAAATTACTTTTAAATTGAACACGAGAAGACACTTGTGCCGTTTTTGTACTAAAGTTGAAAAAATAAAAATATGAAATTTCGATTAAAAAATATGACCATATGAAAGAGAATGGTTGTTTTGTATAATATTTGATGGATATGTTACAAATGTTTACTCCCTGTATTTTTTATAATATTTTAAATTAAAGGAAGAAAAGGCTCCCCACAGAGCTGTAGAACTGCACTAACTAGGTCCCCAGTTAAGGGGTTAACCATGTAGAAGAGAAAAATATGCATTTAGATTGGAGGCCTAGGTAGCTCACTTGGAAGAGCATTGACAGAGAGTCAAAGGTCCTGGGTTCAAACCCCAGACTAGGTGTATATTTTTCTTTTCAAATATAATTTGTCCATCATTAAGATGTTTAAAAACAATAATATGAACCATCTCTCTCATTTTCCAGTAGTCATAATGTCGGTTCAAAATGAGAGAGATGGTTCTCTTGAAAACTAGTTCCCGTGTTTATCTTCTTGAATCTTGTAAGCCCATGATTCCCTTAACAGAGATTTAGGCGCTCTCCCCCTACAGGAAAGAATTTGAACCATACTAATTTAGTTATACTTATTTTCGTATAGATGTCATTTGAGTGGTCCATGGTCAGCGTTCTGCCTCTAGGAAACCAAGGTAGTACTAGCATGGGAAAGTTTGGTAAATTTTGCTTAGAGGCCTTTTACGAGGCTGAAAATCTTCAGACTCGGGACCCCGGAGAACTTCTTCCTTGGATATTGAGCCATTTCTAAAATAAAAAAAGCCATCGATCCTGGCCGGGTTTGAACCTGCGTCCATCGAGACCAGAGGCAAGGAGCATAACCCACCTAGTCCATCGCAGCCAATGTTTAAAGAAAACATAAATAAATGAATTTATATGTAAAAAAATGACTCCTTAATGTACGAAAAATTGCTGTTTCCCCACTTTCTGAATTCTCAGAAAAATTTCCACAAATCAGTTGAGCCCTGATTTTTTTTTTAATGTAGAATCTCTTTTGAATCTACATAATAAATTAATGAATTTTGCAATTCCAGGAGAACGTGATTTGAGATTCTTCTGAGAAGATTTTTTTTGACAACTCACCTCATAAATTTTGTGTTTTTCACAATACTGCAGTTTCAAATGTAATCACGTCCATCTTCAGCCATAACTCCAACTGATGAAATTCTTCAGCCATCAACTCTTCTACTGTCACCATCTTCAGCGCTGCCATCTACGGCTTAATTCATGAACTTTCAAAAACCAAATTTTGTTCGTTAGGAATATCAATGAATTTTGATATTCCTAATGAAAAAAATTTGATTTTAAAGTTCATTAATTCAACCATAGATGGCAGCGCTGAAGATGGTGACAGTGGAAGAGTTGACGGCCGAAGAATTTCATCAGTTGGAGTTACGGCTGAAGATGGACATGATTACGCTTGAAACTGCAGTATCATGAAAAACACAATGTATCAGATCAGTTGTCAAAAAAATGTTGTTCGATGAATTTCAACGATTATACCTCAATGTTTACTTGCCAAATTAAATTTAATATAATGTGGTTTAATTTGGTCTACCAACAGATGGAGGAAGAAACACTGCATCATCATGATGGAATAATTATTCCGAAATTGGTCTAAAAAAAGACAAAATATTAGATGAGGTGATATACCTTAATACTAAATCTAATGAGTTATACAGCGTGAAAATTATTTAAACTGACAAACTCTGGGAGGTTGTAGGGGACACCAAAACAAATATTTTTCCCTAATGCCATTTTTTCCTATGAGGATTATTTAAACCAGTAGAGGGCGTATTACGCTCTTTAGTTGTCATGACTGCAACTGCTGTTGATGGTAGGAATTGTTTTGTCCACCAGTGTAGTAGTGAATTGTATCTGTTTACTAATGGAGCGATACACAGTGAGTACACTGATATGTGTGGGTCAGTGTTGTTGGGGACTGTTTAATTGGTACATATCTCCTATCTAGGCCATTCAATGACAGGCACTATTACAATTTTCTCGCCAGAGCATTGCCAGAATTGCTGGAAGACGCCACGCTCCCTACAAGACAATGCATGTGGTTCCAACATGAAGGGGCGCCGGCACATTTCAGTTGTGTGCATTGAGTCTTGAACCAACAGTTTCCAGAAAAGTTGATTGGCAGAGGTGGTCCTGTACCATGGCCTGCTCGATCCCCAGATATGACCCCTTTGGATTTTTTTGTGTGGGGAGAGATGCGCAACCTTGTTTACACAACTCATGTTGCATCAGAAAAGGATCTGGTTGCCCGGATAGTAGCAGCAACAGGAGCAATTAACGATACTCCTGGAGTTTTTGTCCGTGTTAGACAGAACATGATCTGCCGGTGTAACCTTTGTTTACATGTCAATGAGGGCATTTTTGAACCTCTACTGTAATTTAAGTAATTGGGCTGTGTTAATGTGTTGTCTCTTGGTAATAAAAAATGCAAATGTGTTTGTTGGTTTAATTAATTTGCTGCCAGAGAAATCTTCCTCTAACGATTTAAATAATTCTCATAGGAAAAAATGACATTAGGAAAAAATATTTGTTTTGGTGTCCCCTACAACCTCCCAGAGTTTGTCGGTTTAAATTATTTTCACTCTGTATATAATTGTATATTTATAATAACTGATATTCTGTGACTCCTGGCATGTAAACTGTTGTAACTCTCAAGGAAAACTGTCAACCATTGCATACTCAAACCTATTTTGAAATTTCTTCCACAGAACCGTTCTGATGTACCAAGGTCACGTCCTAAATATCATCTGCAACTTTTGACTGCAAGACATTAAAATCCAGTGCCAAATCTCTCATTTAAACTACAGGCAAGTAATACAACTCCTGAATTGGTAGATTGGATATCCCTCACTACCTGCCATCCATGCCGTATCCCATCTCACTCCATTCTGCTCTTAGTCAAGTAGGGAATATTTAAATTAATAATCAATTGAGTTGGTGTTTACTTGATGAAAATCCATATTTATTAATTAAATATTGGGAAGTAAACATTATGAGGTTATATCATTAATAGTGAGTGGAGAACATATTTTTAACGACTCACCTCATATAATTTCAAATTTCTTTAATACCGACGGTTTCAGACAATATCTTGTCCCTCTTCAGTCAGGATGATCAGTGGAAGCCATGACTGAAGGAGGACAAGATATTGTCTGAAACCGCAGGTACCAAAAAAAGTGAAATTATATGAGGTGAGTCGTTAAAAATATGTTCTCCATTCACTATCAAGTAGAGAAGTTTATCTGTTCCATACAGTGGGTTGCCTTGCTGGATTCTCGCTTCGATTTCTGTGCCTTACAGATAAAAGCAACAAACAATTTTTTTTGGGCATGGACTTGGTAGATCACAATGCTTCTCTGGGAGAAATTTAAATGTAGGTTGTGGCATGCAATGGCTAACAGTTCCCCTGTCAGATAAAGATCTCTCTCTTTATATATCCTCTAAAGAAATATACATTAACACATAGATTTTATTATGACAAATGTGTATACCTTTTGATCTTCCCAAAGCGACTGAAAATAACTTCTAAATCTTCATCATTTGTAACAGGATTTAGGTTGCTTATAAATAATGTATTCCCTTGAGGTGCCATTTCAGAATCTGGGAGGTCACCGACATTCTCTTCTCTAGTTTTCTCTTGTTCCTGGATCTCAGCTGCAGACGTTCCTGTTGCTTCATCAAGTTCCTTATCTGGTGCAATATATACATTCTGAAAAATAACACATCAGCTCTTCAAATATGTCTCTCCAGAGATTTAAACATTTAAGTCTTATATTTAAATTTAGTAGGAAGTAACACTATGCAAGGTATAGTAGTAGTATTTCCTTTCACTCCCAATTTTTTTTATTTTAAATTTATCACTCACTCTTAAGGATAAATATATATTTGAAGAGAAATATTTATACCTATATTGTTTATTTTTTATCATTTCACTCACCTCATACTTCATAATTTATAGCAGACCCAGGGTTTCTTCACGTAATTCGTGACATTGTCAATGCTGCGTCATGTTCACAACTGACGTCCAACGGCCGTTGGACGTCAGTTGTGAACATGACGCAGCATTGACAATGTCACGAATTACGTGAAGAAACCCTGGGTCTGCTATAAATTATGAAGTATGAGGTGAGTGAAATGATAAAAAATAAACAATATTAAAGAACCTCATAGTGTTATTTCCTATCTACATAACTTAATATTTATACCTATGCTGGGACTTGAATGCAAGGTCTCTAGTTCTATGCACCAGTGCACTAAACTACTGAGCTACTTCAGCATCTCAATTTAAACAGACATTTTTTTCCCTCTCTTAAACAATCCCATACACTCGAGGCCAAAAGTATAAGTTTTATTGGCTATAATAGTAATTATATTTGAAGAGAAAAATATATGCTCAGACTGAAATTTGAACCAAGGACCTTTTGGACTCTAGGAGAATGCTCTACCAACTGAGCTACCTGAGAAACTCCAATCGAAATACAAAACTTCCTCTTATATATGCTGTTAATTCTCGTGCATCAAATGCTATGAAGCCATTGCTTCTATCTTACAAATTCCCAATTAAATTTATACATTACTTTTAATTTTTCTTTCTAAAATAAAACTATGTCCAATTCCGGAATGTGTTAATTAAAAATATAACATCAAAATATGAAGCCTTATTACTTAAAAGTGATGTATAAATTCTCAATAAAAATACTTCAAACAGAAGTCGTTAGATGGTGCTGCTGGTAGCAACGGCTACCGGCCTTCTCATGAAAGAGAATTGTATAAGTGGAAAGAAATGTTAATGTTCGTATCGGAGTTCGGATGGTGTAATCTGTATCATACTGACGCGCAGTCAGTGATCCAAGATTTGAATCCAAGCATTAATATTTCTTCACAAATTAATTAGTTTTTTTTTACATCACACCTCATATTTTATGTTTCTTTAAACATGGAAACTAGTTTTCAAGAGAACCATCTCTCTCATTTTCAACCGACATTATGACTACTGGATTTTCGTTGGAGGTTAGATGGAAAAAAGACTCATTAATTTATGAATTAAGAACCTCATAATGTTATTTCCCATATTTAACCATGAATTAATTTTTCTTCCTAAAATTAAAAAAAAAAAATATTTTTCTCTTCAAATATAATTTGTCCTTAGGGAGAAATATTAAATTTATAATAAAACCATTGATAAAAGAGACCTTTTAAAGCTGATTAGTGCATTAAATTGACAAACTTAATTATGATATAAAAAAAGATTACCATAATCATTTTTCTTGTTGGCTCTGGAGAGCGATCTGGTACCTGCAGACCTTCAGGATCATCAAACGGATCTTCCAATATTACAGTGTGTGTTATCCTGAAATTTAACAATACAAATCAATAGAAATATCAGGATGTATTGTAGTTATAATTATCATAAGCAATGTCACGAGTGATTTCCAAATCATTGATAAATTCACAATGTCACAAAGTGACGAGTGAATTTATCTAGAGATTTGGAAATCAACAGTGGCATTTGTTAGGACTATTTAACAAATAAAATTAAGTTGTTTACTCAAAAATCATTATTTACTTTAAGTTACCAGTATTTTAAAATATTTATATATTTAATGTAAATGGCAATATTTGAAAACAAACCAGAAATGTGTGGTTATGTTTAATCACTGCAACTTGATCATATTATTTATTGCCAAATAGGATCACAATATTGTAAGAATGCGCCCTAGTGGAGAAAAAATGAAATGCATCAAACTGTTTATTTTTAATTATTTCAATCACCTCATACTTCATAACTCCTTGCAAACCCAAGGTTTCGTCACATCATTTGTGACATTCTCAATGCTGTGTCACATTCACAACTGACGAAATCTTGGGTTTGCGAGGAGTTATGAAGTATGAGGTGAGTGAAATAATAAAAAATAAACAATATTAAAAAACCTCATAGTGTTATTTCCTATCTACATAACTTAATTAAGCATCAAACTGTATATTATAACCAGGGAACGGAAGTTCATGCCCTAAAAACACGAAGAATATGTATGCATTTATGCTGTAAAAATAGCTAAATATGCCACAAAATATGCTGTAAAAATAGCTAAATATGATACAAAATATGCATAATCAATCTGAGATTATTTTAACAGAATAATATGTTATAGGTTTAAGGTACGTACACATATGCGTGCCACGATCACGCGCAGTGCTTGCGCTGCTTGTGTTATGTTCGTCGAAATTATTAATTTCAACGAACCTCCTGCGATCCATAGGAAACCCACAACCTTCAGCAGATATTTTGCAGAGACAAAGGCCTACACTTGGTCATTCCATGTCTCCTTATTCAATTATTTTCTTCTATCAAAACTATTTATTTTGTTCTGGATGGGATACTGAGGAAGTTTTACCTGTATACCATAATACATTGTAAAATAATTTCAAAACTACAATCACTTCAGAAATGTTTTTAACCAATTATTGAAATTTTATTTAAAAAAAATTGAAAAATATGAAGGAATATTAAATTTTTACTAAAATATGAACATTTTGCCAAAATATTATGAAATATGAAAAAAAAAATATATGTTGGTCTTATTTGATTCTATAGATTATAAAATGTAAAGATACTCTATGGAGCAACAATTTTTTTATAAAACGCAAAAATAGTATTATAATATATTAATTTTAATATCAACATAAGTACAATTTACAAATGTAATACATTACAAAATTATGTACAGTACCAGTATTATTTTATTCTTTGGCATATTTCTCATTTGAGTGAATTTTCTAAGTAGATTGCTGTCGTTGTTTAAAAGGTCATGAATTTTTTCACAAGAATTTGTTAAATTATATTTCACACATAAAATAACTTTCAAAGTCTCAACACTCAATTGTGATTTTTTTTATGTCCACACTTTATTTACCAAACAATGGTGGTCGAATCAACAATGTAAACTTTGATAAGCAGTTCTCAACAATGGTTTGTTATTATTATAGTTTAACATTATAAAATTAACAAAAATAATATAAAACTCATATCCTGGCAAAATAGCTACATGGGCGCCGAAAACCGTATATTCCCTTTCTGTTTCCTGCCGTTCCCTAGCTTGTCGTGCATTCTTTCCCATAAATTGGGACTTTTTTTAAAATGCCATGGGACAAATTGTTAAAAATCGGGACTGTCCCGCCAAAATCGGGACGTCTGGTCACCTTACACAATACGCTTATTACTGGTATGTGTTTACATATTGTATTGTTTTGTGATACTTCATACATAACATTATGAAATGAACGTGTTTAGTACACACGAAAAAAAACACATAACATTGAAAAAAAAAAACAGGCATGTTGTAACAATATTGTGATATCATTTTTTTTTTATTCCTTAGAGTAAAAAATATTGATAGACATCAACGTGAACACTGACCTGATGATCTTCACTATTTATTGTAGCGCCAAACCAACAATACTAAGTTATGTGTCAACAATATAACAATATTTTACTTGTCTCTTGCCGGTAGGAAGAAAGTAAAGTAATTATCTTCTTCCTGCATATATCCGGAGATATACCAATTTTATCTCCTATTTCCCTCCAGGCATCTCCTTTCAATGATTTTTTTAAAATGATCATTATGTTGAAGATCCCCCCAATAATTGTTTGTTTCTATAAAGATCAATAAGTTTTAACATGTTTCCCTCTGACCACTCCATACTCAAATAATAATAAGGTGCATGCCGAAAACAACGAACCTCTCAAGTACCGGTCCAAATCTAAACAGCAAACCATCAAAGTGTTCGTGGAAAAAAACCGACAATGAGTGCATGTGCGCACCTGAAAACCCTGTACAAATTTGACGAACATGGTGCAGTGTATGTACCTTTATAGGTAACTTACGTTTAGTCTCTGGATTTTGAAGTGCTTGCCTCATTGCTGAATGCTCCATTACTACTGTTGCAGTTCACAACTAACCAGTGACGTATGTTTTCTGTTGTAAATCTTCGCCTGTTGTCTCTCAGCATATCTTTGTAGTGCGAAAAACTTCGTTCCTGATTGAAAGAAGTAAGAGGGGCTTGCAAAAAAACTGTGAGCTGTTCTATAGATAACTTTGTTGGTTTGTTTGGTGTTTTTCCTTTGAGAATATCTCGAATTTCTACAAGTTTATAATTGCCAGGGTTTTTGGAAAGAATATTTTCTGTTTTTTCTTTCACTACATCTCCTACATTTCCCGGAACTGATATTAAACTGGAGATCGTTCTATCGAAATCTGCTAAAGACTGCAGTAAAGGAATACCAACTGCTTCCAATGACCTAATTGCTTTAGGAATAAAATGAAAATGAGGTTATATGAATACAAGGTTGCTTTTTAATTCATTGTCCAATACAGTTTTCTATGCTAATTCGATAGATGCTGCTTCACTTGAATCAAAAATATTTATAATTTCTTTAATTTTAGAAAAATGTTCTGAATAGTACAGAGCAGCTTCCAGCCATGTACCCCAACAGGTTAAAATTGGCTGTGGTGGGAGGGGAACATCAGGCGCTATTGTTCTGAACTTCTGAACTCTGGACGGAACTTTCTTAAATACTTTCTTAACAGACAACACTAGCTTGTCCACTAAAGGATAACATGTTCGAATAGTCTCTGATATACGATGAAGGCCGTGTGCAAGACATGTTAAGTGAATCATATGAGCAAAAATACCTTTCAGTGTTGTACCTGATTTTATCATATAACTAGCAGAGTCCGCTATCAAGAGGAGCACATTATCGTACTTAATGCCATCAGGCCACAATAGTTTCAGCAAATCAATAACAAACTGAGCAATTGTTGCACTGTTAGTAACTTCTAATACTGCAACATTCAGAAAATACGGTGTGGGATTTTCTTTACAAAGAGCTCCAACTATAAAATTCGCTATGTAACGACCTTCACAATCCATCGTTTCATCAACACTAATCCATACAAATTGATTCCTAAGAGTATTCTGAATATTTGATATTACACTGTTGTAACACTGGCTTACATATGTTTTTCGTAAAGTACTTTCATCTGGTACATGTTCCTTGGTGTATTTCTGAAGAAAATGTCTTAGCGTTGGATTATTGAGTTTAAAGAGAGGAAAATCGCATGCTATAAAAACCTCACACAAGTCTGAAGAAAACTGAGTTAACCTACCACCTAAGCACTCTGCAAGTTGTTTTTGCTTTGGATTATTTTCCGTTTCACATTTTTTAATTACTAATTCCTTATGTTTGGATGTGTTTATATGCTGCAACACTTGAAACCGTTTCTCACTGCCTACTTTTTCCTCACATGCTTTACAAAATAAAATTCTATTATCCGTGGAAACAAACTCGTTACGAAATTCATTTACAAATGATTGAAGTCTACCTCAATTACTTAATTTAACTTTGGGCATGATTTAATAGCGGTATAGAAAGCCCCCTTAACAGTTTACATCCACTTCACCACACACAAAAACTAGACACTTATCAATGAATGAAGACACAACTGCTCGTGAGTCCGATACGTAAGTGCGTTACTGTTGACCTTCGCTGCACGTGGAATACATACGGGGATTCACCAATGGACCGTGTGAAAAATTGATGCCACCTCACGAAAACTTGAGGGGCTCCCAGTGGGTGTGCCATTCATCGTTGAACAAAATTCATAAACATAAATTAATCATGTTTACTACGTTACATTTTTTAATTAACTATTTAATTTGAATTGATGAAATTTTAAAATTTAAAAACCTTTAAATATTTGAAAAATACAAATAAATATACCAAAAATATACCAAATATGCAGCTTCCCTGCATAAATGTTAAAATATGATGCATTTATAAATAAAGGTAAAATATGCACTTTTATGCACAATAAAACCAATATTAATATTTAATTTTAGGAAGTTATATTTTGAACTGCAGTTGCTCATGTTTGGTCTGAAAAACATAATACCAATTCAGACACTAAATTATTAAAACAGTTAGAAAATACAAACGAGCTGACTATTTGGGAAAAAATTTATATTCAGAAGAACAGAAACAGAGTTATGAATTTTGATATTCCGATGGAGGGTGACCTTGTTTGGAGGTTCTTTGGCCAACCACAGGATGGAGCTGACATCGACATCCAGGTGGTGCAACATAAATAAAACCAGTCTGGGAAAGCTGAAGATAAAACAGAATTGTTTTGAAACATGTTCAAGAACAAATCAACATTAATATTGAGGTAAGATGTCCAGACCAAAAATAATATAATATATAAAACCAATATTATTGTATTTAGAAATTTGTGATTCGTGTAGATAATCTTTCGGCATATTTGTATAACGAGAGAGAACAAATATGCAAATGCATGAACTTCCGTTCCCTGATTATAACCAACATTATAGGTTTGGATGATTTTTCTATTTTACTTAATTTTTTTTATAGATTTGTTTTGTAGGCTTTTATATGGTTTGCATTAAATTGCATAATACATGTATTATAAGATCCTCTTGCATTGAAGTTCTTATAGAATGGTCTAGAACATGCCATTGCATCATCAAAATATCGCAAGTTGTTCCTACATTTCTCTGCCTTATTCATTTGGATTAAATATATTAATTTTCCCATTGCCTCTCATAACTTTCATGGGAAATCTTTGTTCACATTTTTGTCTGCAAAATTAAGTTCCATTAAAATATAGAAGCTTCTAGACGAGCATTGTAAAACACAAGCTCCATGAGACGGTGCGCTCTGATATGCACCAGGAGCGCCCTGCTGGACAGGTAACACTACCTGGTGACTTGGTTCAGTTTCACTCATCAAACGCAATGATGAGCATGGCTACGTTCAGCATGGAGACCTTCAATAACAATTTGAAATATTTTAATGTATTTCATGAATTTCGTAAATTAATTGTCTGTATCACTTTGTCCTTGTGGCAATCCTCTAATGAGGAAAGTTTTATACAAAAAAATATAATAAAATAAAAATAAAGTCAAGTGTCAAGTAAGAATGCCCAGGAAGTAACACCCTGAAAAGAGGATTTATTTTCCTATAGTCTAACCGCTGAGCCTCCAGCCCTGACATTTAAATTGTACGAGAGAAAAAGGGAGAAACTTGCCCTCTACTGCCAATGAGAAAACGGTTGAAGTGGGAGTGGACGTCTGCTACAACCAATCACTGCTCTTGACGCCGCTAATAAGGTTTGATATTGCTGCGATGTTGTCAGCTGTATTTCTGCCAACTGCCATGATTTGATATCCCGCATGGTACATAAGGTGGCCCCTCCCACTGAATATCCAGACTGGCAACACTGTCGTGAAAACGTCAGGGCCAGAGACTCAGCGGCTGGACTATACGGTAGGAACAATAACATACCCACTATTTTTTTCCCCCTTTTACCAAGAAATATTAAATCGTGTTTCATAAAAATGGTGTAGAAAGACACGAACATTTTAAACATATTTTCATCTTTTGTTTTGTTTGTACCTAGAGGCCTGTTGGTTCTTAATGTGTTCTTTATTTTTTTTTTTCAAACAAATATTGAATATTTCAGATTAAAATCTTTTGAGGTATTATTTAATACTGTAAACCAATAAATACTATTCATTAATAAATGCTTTACTCCTGTTTGTGCATTGTTTTATATTTTGATTCCTCCTGCTGTAAGCATTCGTGACAATGGTAGTCTTTTGTACAGGTCCCGCCGGAGAAGTATGAAGTAGAATGCATGCTCCAGAGTTAGTACTGTGCTCTGCACGAAACTTGGAGCTCTGAACTATGACATGCTTGTTCTAGACGCTTGGGTCTCAATGCTTATAATGTCTTGTGTCAGCCCCAAGCCTTCAGATGTGGTTAATAGTTTATACAAGAAGTAACACGTGGCCCATCTCTGGAGTAAATGTGTTACAAAGGAAGATTAATAAGTTTTGCATGGAAATGTGAAGTGAAACTTAATGTTAATGTGTTTTAATGTCAAATCACAATAAAACGAAGTTCTATTGAAGTTTCTTATTACTAAATGTAATTTTTAAATATGTTACATTACCTACGCATCATACAGTCCATTGTTCTTTTTGGTCGTAGATAGAGTCCCTGAACTGAGACTTGGCCAAAACTAGGTCAATAATTTATTTTTCTAGTAAACAACTCAGTAAAATTATTATTTAAAACACAATTAGTGAAACACAATTATCAAATTGTAGTTCAAAGGAATCTGTTCATAATTTAATATATTCAATATATTTTTTGGAGTCAGTCACCGCAAAATAATGCTATGATCTATTCAGAATATTAAAAAGGAGGAGCCTTCTTTATCACAAAAGCAGGAGCTGGTAATGAGAATTCAATAAAGGGTGAGGTGAAACAAAACTGTCATTGGTTGCAAAACAAAATTTATTGAAACATAATTGGCTATTGACTCCCTTTTGGGGCAATTTCATGCACAATTTATAACTTAATAAATGAATAAGTTTTTTTTCTGTATTCTTCTTTGGTAACTAGGAAAATTGGGAAGGCCTAAGTCAAGATGGGAGGATGGCATAATTGAGGATATCAGGACTCTGGGAATAAAACTGGAAAGAGCAAGCAAAAGACAAAAATGTTTGGCGAGAGCTTTTTAAGAAAGCCAAGGCCCACAAAGGGCTGTTGAGACATTTATGATGACTATTTAACTCATGTCCCAAATGGGAGTCAATGACCAATCACATTTCAATTAATTTTGTTTTACAACCAATCAGTCATGTTTCACCTCGCTATTTATCGAATTCTGTTTACCAGAATAAAGAAATCTCCTCCTTTTTAATATTCTGAACAGGTCAGAGCATTATTTTGCAGTGACTGGCTATCCAACAAATACATTGAATATAGCAAATAATAATTAACAAAATAAAAATTATGGCATTTCATGGGAAGGACCCCATACAAAGTAAAATCTGTCTCCAGAATAAAATTTTAGAGAGATCTAATCAATTTAAATATCTTGGATATTATCTCTCTATCTGGGATTAAAATGATATCCCTGAAAAAATTACTACTTACTAGTTATAAATACAGTTTAGGAAGTATTACTCAAGTTATGAAACCATCCCTTGTACAAAGAAAACACGAGATTATGTTTATATAACACTTTGGCTAGACCAGTGTTGACCTATGGTAGTGAAGCATGGACACTAAAAAGACAACATGAAAGCAGAATAACGGCTTGTGAAATGAGATTCATGCGCAGAACAGCGGGTTACACCAGATGGGATTGGAAAAGGAACACCGATATCTTAAAAGAATTGAAGACTATGCCAATTTTGGAATATATTAAACAGTACCAACTAAATTGGAAACACCATCTTGAAAGAATGAGTTCAAATCGGATCCCCAAAGCTGTTTATAATTATATACCAAGAGGACGAAGATCACTGGGCCGTCCTATGAAATGCTGGAGGGAAAATTTTCTATAGGATCGTAACAGGCCTTGGCCTAATACTTGGAAAGAAGAAGAAGAAGATAGCGAATAATGAACAGATTCCTTCAAACTGTACATTTGATAATTGTGTGTTCAATAATTGTGTTTTTAAATAGTGAATTTACCGAGTTGTTTCCTAAAAAAAAATTAATGCTGGTTATAATATACAGTTTGATGTGTTTCAATGTAGAAACACATTTAGCCTTTGTGGACTTCAAAAATGCCTTTGACAAAATCAATAGGAATAAACAGTTGGAAATTTTAGCTGACAACAATCTACCACAACAGCATATTTTAAATTTATACAATATCTATAAAACAAATTTGATTTCAGTTTGAATCAATAACACACAAACAGAATGGACCAAAATTAACAGGGGCGTAAGACAAGGATCTGGCCTCTCGCCCTTGCTCTTTATCATATACATGGATAGAATACTCCAAGATTGGCGACAGATTAGACACGTTTTTTCTATCCAAATTAATAGGACCCCTAAAAACAGACTCTTTGCTTTTTTGCAGATGATTTGGGATTAATAGCTCCAACAGAAACAGATTTACAGTATTTCTATATACATTTTTAATAGAATTGCAAAAAGGTACAATATGGGAAATCAATACCGAGAAAACTAAAGTGACGTCCGTTTGTGGGAAATACCCTATACCTAGCAAAATTGTTTTGGATGATGAAATTTTAGAACGAGTAAATGAATTTAATTATTTGGGTTATAATTTAACATTTCAAGATGAAGCTGATATATCAAAGAAAATCACAAATTTTACAAAAACAACGGGGATAATTAACAGTATAATGAAACCATCAGCTCTAATTGCAGACGCTATCGACATGCCGTGGCATGATATTTGGACCCTATGCACAATTGACGAAAAATTGCTTAAATTTAACAATATGATATTAGAACTTTACGACAAACATGCCCCCTTGAAGACTAGACGAATTACTAAATCCCCAGCTCCCTGGATGTCCCACGAAATTCGACTACTGATGGCTGAGAGGGATGCTGCTTTTCGAAAATATAGACGGGACAAAAGTGACGCTAACTTAAGACAATATAAGACATTAAGAAACAAAACGAATCAAAACATTAGGAATGCTAAGTTGCGGTATGCTCATAGTCTCATTGATCCAAACACAAATTCAAGTGATATGTGGAAACGTATTAGATCAATGGGTCTACGGCAGCCGACAACCAAAGGAGAGAGCATTAACATATCACTGGACGATCTAAACCAACATTTCACATCATATGCCACACTTAACATAAACACTACGACCAAACAACAAACTATAGATGAGCTCCTATCCACACCTACTCCTTCCCGAGAAAAATTCTTCTTTTCCTATATAATGCCAATCGACGTTAAACTATCCCTGGACCGCATTAGAACTAAAACACAAGGTATAGACAATATAAGTATCGACTTTTTAAAGAAAATACTCCATGTCATACTCCCAACTGTAACCCATATATTTAATGCCTCAATTATGACCTCAACTTACCCCGAACTCTGGAAAAAAGCTATAGTCAGACCAATCCCTAAAATTAAATTACCTGTAACACCAAACGACTTTAGACCAATCAGCATCCTCCCAGTCCTATCTAAGGCCTTGGAGCGCATTGTTCATGGACAATTAACTGATTACCTTAACACTCATAACATACTCGACCCATACCAATCAAGTTTTAGGACAGGCCATAGTACGGCAACCGCACTTCTTAAAGTTACCGAAGATGCGCGTGAAGCAATGGACAGTGGCCACATGACAATATTTACACTCTTGGACTTCAGCAAAGCTTTCGACACTGTTGACACTGACATATTAATAGCAAAATTACGCGCTCTGAATCTTTCGGACAATGCTGTTAACTGGCTTGGATCCTATCTTCATGGTCGCCAGCAATGTGTATCCAATGCAGAACTTTCCTCATCCTGGCTATCACTGAAGGGTGGCGTCCAACAAGGTTCAGTGTTAGGACCTCTTCTGTTCTCTATCTATGTTAACGATATATCCACTAGAACTTACCTATTGTCGATATCACCTATACGCTGATGATTTGCAAATTTACATTCACTCCCATCCTGACGATGTACATGACACACTAGACAAATTAAATAGTGACCTAGACTCAATTTCCCAATGGTCGAAGAAACATGGACTTAATCTAAATACTGACAAGACACAGTGCATAATTATAGGACATCAGCGAATCCAAAGCATTATAAATTACGAAAATATCCCTACCATTCTCCTAAATGACAAAAATATCCCCTACAGCTCAGTAGTAAAAAATCTGGGTATCTATATGGACCAACACCTAGACTGGAAAATCCAGGTGAATAATACCTGCAAGAAAGTGTTCTCAATTCTTCACTCCCTAAATAGTTTTAAAAACTTCCTTCCTACAAAATTAAAACAAATACTTGTACAGACTCTTATAATGCCACACTTCGACCACTGCGACATATTACTGACTAATCTGACAACTGATCTATCTGACAGACTACAGCGTGCTCATAATGCGTGCATTCGATTTATATTCAATCTCCGTCGTTATGACCACGTGTCTCCTTCATTTCAGGCCTTATCATGGCTACGCCTAAATGACAGAAGAACTTTACATTCACATACCTTACTGTTCCAAATTCTGCACACATATTTACCAACTTATTTAACAACACGTTTTCAACATTTATCGGCTCATCACAATTTAGGAACAAGATCACAAGACTCTTTACTTTTGATACCACAACACAGGACCTGTCTGTACTCTGAATCTTACACAATATCTATGGCTAGAGCATGGAACTCACTTCCCAGTCATGTCAGGGACTGTCAATCGCTATCATTATTTAAATCCAAATTAACTGATATCTTAAGTTCGACACAATGAAAACATTAACTACATAGCAACTATATAGAGCATTCTATTAATAATCATGTAGGAAGCTACTTACTTTATTTTATATAATTTTAATTTTATTATATTATATGTTTCTGTTAGCATTAGCTAGTATTAGATCCATCATCATTGTATTTTGTTTAGTCTGTATTTTAATATCTTAAAATTGTATTATGTACGTAATTTTTGTATAATTTTACTATTCGCTGGTTGAGTGGAAGAGAAGGCCTTATGGCCTTAACTCTGCCAGCTAAAATAAATCATTATTATTATTATTATTATTATTATCTTTAGTACAGAAGAACACAAGATTATGGCTTTATATGGTTCTCGTAAGACCAGTATTAAGATATGGTAGTGAAGCATGGACAATACGAAGAAGAGATGAAAGCCGAATAACAGCAAATGAGATGCGATTTATGCGCCGTACAGCAGGCTACACAAAGTGGGACCATAAAAGATATGAGGAAATTATGGAAGAGTTGGATGTAGAACCCATTCTTCACCATATACAAAACTAACAGAACAACTGGAAAGCCCATCTTCAACGAATGCCATCTCATAGAATTCCAAAAGTCATGCTTCGCTACTGCCCCAAGGCAAAAGATCGCTGGGACGTCCAAAAAAGCGCTGAATGGAAAATTCCTCTTTGAGACTGTAACAGGCCACACAGCCTAATACTTGCATGGATGATGTGTTTCATTTTTTCTCCACTAGGGTGCATTCTTACAATATTGCAATCTTAGTTGGTTATTGCTGATTGTGATCCTATTAGGCAATAAATAATATGATCAAGTTGCAGTGAATAAACATAACCACACATTTCTGATTTGTTTTCAAACATCACAGTTTACATTAAATATATCCATCCATAGAATTCTGCCCGAGAGCATGTCTTTCATGGCAATTATAGCATTTTCATGCTATGCTTTGCAGCTTTACTAGGGAATTATAGGTGTGGTAGCTTCCTGTTGCTTTCCACACTGGTAAAGGATGATGATGATAGTGATGATGGCTGGATGATTTTCGGGTAGCGTTGGACCCTAAGCTTCCTGACATTTGTCTTACAGGCAAGGAAAAACCCAGAAAAACTTTATTCAGGAGCCTGTACCAACCAGAAATTGAACACAGGCCTGCTGCGTGACAAGGTAGCACGCTACCTCGAGACCACAGCGGTGGACATTAAATATATAAATACTTTAAAATACTGGTAACTATTTAAATAGTGATTATTGAGTAAACAGCTTAATTTTATTGATGTTTTTATTATTGATTTAACACTTCTCACTGAAGGATAAATTACATTTGAAGAGAAAAATTTTCGCCGAGACCGAGACTCGAACCTGGGATCTTTGGCTTTCCGGGCCAAATGCTCTACCAACTGAGCTACCGAGGTAAGTTGCAATCTACACACAACGTATATAAGAGAAAAATTTGCATCTAGATTGCAACTTGCCTCGGTAGCTCAGTTGGTAGAGCACTTGGCCCAGAAAGCCAAAGGTCCCGGGTTTGAGTATCGGTCTACGCGAAAATTTTTCTCTTCAAATATAGCTTAATTTTATATTAAATTAATATTGGGAAGTAAACATTATGAGGAAGCTATAATCATTGAAATTCATTGGAGAAAATTTTTTTTGACAACTCACCTCATAAATTTCGATAAAAATTTGATTTTGAAGTTCATAAATTCAACAATTGATGGCAGCGTTGATGATGGTGACAATAGAAGAGTTGACAGCCGAAGAATTTCATCAGTTGGAGTTATGGCTGAAGATGGACGTGATTACATTTGAAACCGCAGTATCGTGAAAAACATAAAACGTATGAGGTGAGTTGTCAAAAAATGTTCTCCTATGAATTTCATTTAAAGGCTTCATCATCAATGGGCAACAACACTAACATGAACTGGAAGTGTATGAATACATTACCTTACATCTCCACAAGAACGGTGATTTGAATCACACTTTACTTTATTCAGTTTACGTAATACATCCATGCCTTCAGCCACCTCTCCAAACACGCAGTGTTCACTGTCAAGCGACTGCAGATCACTGCCTAAAGTGATGAAAAACTGTGACCCCAACCTGAAAATCAACATTCATTGTAGATTCTAAAATTTAAAATAAATTATTTTCACCTCACCTCAGATCCCATTTTCTAATTAAACAGTTTCAAAACCTAGGTAGTTTCATCATCAATAATTCCACAATCAATGTCTCTCGTCCAGGAGCACTGTTTCTTATCCTGTCTCCATCAACAGATAGAACCCATTGAATTTTTAAAAAAAAATCACTATTCTACTCTATAGTGTTCTGCCCGAGGACAGGTCTTTCACTGCAATCATATAGCATTTGCATGCTATGCTTTGCAGCTTTACTAGGGAATTATAGGTGTGGCAGCTTCCTGTTGCTTTCCACAACGGTGATGATGATGGCCAGATGATGTTCGGGGAGTGTTTGGGCTTCAAAGCTTCCTGACATTTGTCTTACAGGTGAGGAAAAACTCCAAAAAAAAGCTTGTCCCAACCGGTAATCTAACCTGGGGGCCCACTGCATGACAAGGCAGCATACTACCTCGAGATCACAGTGGATATGAGGTTTAATTTAAGCTTAATTTAAAATTCTTTATATTTCACCTCATATCCAGTCTTCTAATAATACTGGTTTCAAAACCTATGTGGAATATTTCGAGGTTCATCGGTCCACTAACAGAGGGAGTAGAAGCAGTTGTCCTGACCGACATAACAGCAGTCAAAATATTATTGAAGATGAAACCACATAGGTTATGAAACCGGTATAATTAGAAGACTGGATATGAGGTGAGGTATAAAGAATTTTAATTTAAATCTTGGATGAAACCCATGCTTAGAATTTTTATTACCTAAAAATCCATCAATCCCAGCCAAATTTGAACTCGTTGATCTTGAAACCAGAGGTATGTAACCAAAAGTCTACCACTATTAAAATAGCTTGCAAAAAGATCAATGGTAAATTGTAAGAAATTTTGATGTGAGAGTTTCTAGTAGACCATAACCGTCCTGCATCAACCACGATGTACTAGTGGTTATGCTCCTTGCCTCTGGTCCCGAGGGTTGCAGATTCAAACCCAGCTGTGGTCGACGGATTTCTTTAGGATGAAAAAATCCAAGGAACAAGTCCTCCAAAGGGACTTTAAGCTGTGGGTCCCGAGTCTGAAGATTTTCAGGCTCGTAAAAGATCCTTAACCCTGAACGAAGAGGCCTCTAAGCAAAATTTACCTAACTCAAACACCCTAGTAATATGATAAAAACAAATGTTTCTTACCTCTCCTCATATAAATCTTCTAAGTAGATCGACATAACATCCGTCGCCAAAATTGTACTGAAGATCAGACCGTTATGGTCTCAAAATTGTGATCTACTTAGAAGATTTATATGAGGAGAGGTAGGAAACATTTGATTTTATCATAAATTAAACCTCATAGTGATTAATTCATATAAAAGTTAAATCTTAGTAATATCTTAGTTGCCTGCTAGATGCCTCATTGAGTCAGTGTGTTGATCACATGCAACTTATGACATCTTTGGGCAAATAAGGTAACTAAAATGAACTTGGTCTATTAATGTTAATATTATTCGTTTTTAAACACCTTAATCATGGACAAATTATATTTTTCTTTTCAAATATAATTGGTCTATTAACTCCTGACAAAGGAGAGGCTATGGCTCAACAATGGGCTATGCCATTAATCAATCAACTTGTGGACCTTGGAATCAGAGGAATGTAACCAAAAGTCCACCAGTTTTTAAATAAAACTTGCATGTAAAAAGTTCAAAGGTAAATCCTAAAAAATGTTGATGTAAGAATTTCCCATAGGAGGAATATATGATGATTGGATGATGATAATATCCAATCATGTGTTTTCTTAGAGTTCACTGATTTAAGCCACTTACATGTTAAGGTAGAATATTTTTTATCACTCACCTCATATTGTTCTTCTTATTTGATTATAAACTAGTTTCGGAACATAGTTTCTGTTCCATCCTCAGTATCATCACGACCGTTGTTCTGTCGTCTTGAAGAGCTGTTCTTCTCTCCTTCCATTGGCTGACTGAAAAACCTCGAAACCAGGTCATTCTCACCGGGAATTTCAAAGTTCATTAATTTCTTCTTTTCGCTCTTTTGAATGTAGATCTTTTCCCAAACAGTAAGTTCTTTAGGTTTTTCTATTTGTTTTAATAATTTAGCTTCTTTCTCGATAAGATGTTTTTCAGACCATGCATGGGCAGCCACTGCAGATTTTTCTACTTCCCCTTTCTTGACATTCCTGAGATGTTCTTTCACTCTAGTTTTCAAATTTCTCTTAGTTTTTCCTATGTAGAATTTCTCACATTCTTCACATTTAATTTGATAAATCCCTGATTTGTTTTCTTCTTTAATTTTCTCATTCTTATTAGGTCTAATCAGTCTACTGATGCTGTAGTCATTTTTGGGTGCTAACCTTATGTTGAAATCTTTAAAAAATTTTTGAAACTTGTGGTGTTTTAATGGATGATATGTGAATTTTCTAAATTTTACATTATCTTCTTTTACTTTTAGAAGAGTGCTTTGATTAATAAATTTTTGTCTTTTGAACTTGTTTATTTTTTTGAGTATCATTTTTATTGCAAAACCATTTTTCATGGCTATGTTGATTATATGTTCTTTTTCTTTTTCATAATTTTCTTTGTTCATTGGTATGTTTACTAATCTATGTGTCAAACTATTGAAAACTGCTTCTTTGTGAGCTATGTGATTGAAACCTAAAGCTTTTATGTAGTTATCTATATGTGTCTTCTTTCCGTAAATTCCAAATTCTATCTTATTTTCTTCATTCCTTTTTAAGCTGAGATCTAAAAATGGTATTTCTCCATTGATTTCCTTTTCCATAGTGAACTTTATAGTTTGACTTTGAATGTTCAATAATTTTAATGCATCATCTATCTATTGCAATTATGTCATCCACATATCTGCACCAGAACTTGAAAATTAAACGATGTCCATTAATTATCTTGTGTTAAAAATTCCCCATGAACCTAGATTAGCTAAGAAATGGTAGATAAAGGGTTTCCCATCGAACGTCCCTGAATTTTTGTTATAAAATCTTCCATTGTAGGTTGCAAACATAATTATCGATACCTAATTTTAAGGTTAAAGGTTTTATATTTCGACTATCTTTAACTTTTTTTCCAATTTTTATTATTGTTCATCCAAATCTCCCTAAATTTCCATGTTTTGGTCCTTTGGAATGCTTGGAAATAGTCAAACAACGGCAAAAGAAACTAATCTGTCCTGAAGATTGTAGTTGTATGTTTTCTAGTTTTATCTACCAATTTCCTAAGAGTTTTCTATTGCAGAGTTTTTTTCCAATCCATTCCATTTTATTAAATTCCTTACATAACCATTTAGATAAATGATATGTAGGAGGCCCTATGTTTGTTAATTATCGGCCTCATTTTCTTCCCTTTCCTTTGTGCACTTTCCCCGGAGTCCCCGTAGATTGTTTGGAATTTTTGGATTTGAAACCTTCAGAATAAATTTTGGGGTCTTCTTGTTTAAAATGTGATTGATAATTCTTGAAAGTGTTGTCTACTTCTTTAATGATACTGTTTTACAGTAAAAAATGTAATAATTACTAAAGCTGACAAAGGCAACCAATTGGTTATTTTAGACAAAGAAGAATACAACAACAAAATGGAAAAACTTTTGGACTCTGAAGAATATACACAGATTCAATCAGACCCCCTTAACAAAACCATTAAAGAAGTAGACAACACTCTCAAGAATATCAATCACATTTTAACTAAGAAAGACAAGTTTTCATCTGAAGGTTTCAAATCCAAAAATTCCCAACATCTACAGACTCCCGAAAGTGCACAAAGAAGGGAAGAAAATGAGGCCGATAATTAACAACATAGGGTTCTCCTACATATCATTTATCTAAATGGTTATGTAAGGAATTTAATAAAATGAATGGATTTGAAAACTCTGCAATAGAAAACTCTTATGAATTGGTAGATAAACTAGAAAACATACAACTACAATCTTCAGACAGATTAGTTTCTTTTGATGTTGTTTCCTTATTTCCAAGCATTCCAAAAGACCAAACTATGGAAATTTTAGAGATTTGGATGAAGAATAATAAAATTGAAAAAGTAAAGATAGTCGAATATAAAACTTTAACTAAATTATGTATCGATAATATGTTTTTCACCTACAATGGAAGATTTTATAAACAAAATTCAGGACTTTCGATGGGAAACCCTTTATCTCCATTCTTAGCTAATCTATTCATGGGGGAATTTTGAACACAAGATAATTAATGGACATCGTTTAATTTTCAAGTTCTGGTGTAGATATGTGGATTACATAATTGCAATAGTTAATCATAAACAGATAGATGATGCATTAAAATTATTGAACATTCAAAGTCAAACTATAAAGTTCACTATGGAAAAGGAAATCAATGGAGAAATACCATTTTTAGATCTCAACTTAAAAAGGAATGAAGAAAATAAGATAGAATTTGGAATTTACGGAAAGAAGACACATATAGATAACTACATAAAAGCTTTAGGTTTCAATCACATAGCTCACAAAGAAGCAGTTTTCAATAGTTTGATACATAGATTAGTGAACATACCAATGAACAAAGAAAATTATGAAAAAGAAAAAGAACACATAATCAACGTAGCAGTTTTCAATAGTTTGACACATAGATTAGTGAACATACCAATGAACAAAGAAAATTATGAAAAAGAAAAAGAACACATAATCAACGTAGCCATGAAAAATGGTTTTGCAATAAAAATGATACTCAAAAAAATAAACAAGTTCAAAAGACAAAAATTTATTAATCAAAGCACTCTTCTAAAAGTAAAAGAAGATAATGTAAAATTTAGAAAATTCACATATCATCCATTAAAACACCACAAGTTTCAAAAATTTTTTAAAGATTTCAACATAAGGTTAGCACCCAAAAATGACTACAGCATCAGTAGACTGATTAGACCTAATAAGAATGAGAAAATTAAAGAAGAAAACAAATCAGGGATTTATCAAATTAAATGTGAAGAATGTGAGAAATTCTACATAGGAAAAACTAAGAGAAATTTGAAAACTAGAGTGAAAGAACATCTCAGGAATGTCAAGAAAGGGAAAGTAGAAAAATCTGCAGTGGCTGCCCATGCATGGTCTGAAAAACATCTTATCGAGAAAGAAGCTAAATTATTAAAACAAATAGAAAAACCTAAAGAACTTACTGTTTGGGAAAAGATCTACATTCAAAAGAGCGAAAAGAAGAAATTAATGAACTTTGAAATTCCCGGTGAGAATGACCTGGTTTCGAGGTTTTTCAGTCAGCCAATGGAAGGAGAGAAGAACAGCTCTTCAAGACGACAGAACAACGGTCGTGACGATACTGAGGATGGAACAGAAACTATGTTCTGAAACTAGTTTATAATCAAATAAGAAGAACAATATGAGGTGAGTGATAAAAAATATTCTACCTTAATGAATATACCTCATAGTGAGAATTCCTAAAATAAGTAGCACTTACATGTTGTTTCCGCAGTTGAACATGGAAACCAGGCCAGGCTTTGTATGCTTCAATTCAGGAACCATTTCTGCTTCAAAAAAAGGTGGATGATCACCATCAATTTTTCTGTTGAACATAAGAAAAAAAAGATGGAATTTGTTAATAAAAACAATATACAGTTATTTAATAATAATTATACCATATTATATCATCTGGCTTAAATTGTATACTCAAAGATATTAAGGCTGGTATAATATATGTAGGAAATAACACTGTCCTGCACCATAGCTGAGTGGTTAAGGCAAAAAAGCCATGGCAGCACAGAGCTATGGGACTTGCGCGAGTCTCCATGGGGGAAGAAATTTTTCTCATGGAATTTCGGCCAGTATGGGACTGGTGTCTACCCAGCATCGTGAGGCATTTGGGTAGCTGCAATAAGTAGCGGCTCCAGGTTGAGAATACCAGCTATAATGGCTGGGGGATCTGACATGCTGACCACATGTCACCCCTACACTGCCTAGATGTTCGTCTACCTCTGATTAACACATGTGGATGTGAGGCCAGCAGCCAGCTGGTCAGCCAAGGGGCTTCTAGGCCTGTTGTGCTTGCAGGAGGAAATAACACTGAGGTTTCTTTTAATTACTAATGAGTTGGATATTTTGACTTATAGGAAATATGAAGTGAATCAAAATATCCAACTCGTTAATAACTAAAGCTGGTATTCAAGAACCGGTGGCACACTGTAGCATAGTGGTTAAGGCACTGCGCTACAAATTGGAAGGTCGAGGATTCAAGTCCTGGTGGGGTCAGGATTTTTAAATTGACCAAAACCTTCTGGCAGCACTTGGCCCTGGGGTCGACTCAGCCTCTAACGGAAATGAGTACCAGACGCTTGTTCTGGAGGTAAAGACAGCCGTCACGCAGGGCTGACAACTCGGCTAACATTGAGTGCCGACTGTCTAGAAAAAGTGGGAGCCTTAACCTCCTACTACCCCAAGGGCCTCTCGAGGCCTGTAGTGGGATCACTTTACTTTTATTCAAGAACCAAGCTCCAGACCATGCTATCTCCATCTTCCGTAAGCTGAGGCTCTAATCTTTCAATTATTCCCAGACTTTTTTTAAAATAAATATCTTATTAGCATATTGGTCCCGCGCCATAGCTGAGTGGTTAAGGCACGAAGCCTTGGCGCAGAGCTATGGGACTTGCGCTGGTTCGGGTCTCCATGGGGGAAGAAATTTTCTCATGGTATTTCAGCCAGTATGGGACCGGTGCCCACCCAGCATCGTGAGGCATTTGGGTACCTACAATAAGTAGCGGCTCCAGGTTGAGAAAATCAGCTATAATGGCTGGGGGACTCGACATGCTGACCAAGTGTCACCCCTACACTGGCTGATCATCTACCTCTGACTGACATATGTGGATGAGATGCCAGCAGCAGAAGGCTAAGGGCCTGTCGCGCCAGGAGTTTTTTAGTTAGCACATGATGTTAAATAGAGTGAGCCAATTAGAGTAGGTTCTGCATGACCTATATAATTAATCACGGAGAGACAGGCTGAGAGTCGCTCTTCGCAGAAAGTTTGGTCCTTGAATACTGGCCTAAATATGGCCTGTCCCTTGTACTCAAGAAATTGACCATGTTTGGCTCACTTCGATAAACATGTGGTCTTCTTCTTCCTTTCAAGTATTAGGCCAAGGCCTGTTATGAACCTATAGAAAATGTTCCTTCCAGCGTTTCATAGGACGGCCCAGAGATCTTCATCCTCTTGGTATAAAATTATAAACAGCTTTGCGGATCCGATTTGAACTCGTTCTTTCAAGATGGTGTTTCCAATTTAGTTGGTACTGTTTAATATATTCCAAAACTGGCGTAGTCTTCAATTCTTTTAAGATATCGGTGTTCCTTTTCCGATCCCATCTGCTGTAACCCGCTGTTCTGCGCATGAATCTCATTTCACAAGCAGTTATTCTGCTTTCAAGTTGTCTTTTTAGTGTCCATGCTTCACAACCATAGGTCGACACTGGTCTAGCCAAAGTGTTATATAAACGTAATCTGGTGTTTTTTGTACAAGGGATGGTTTCATAACTTGATTAATAATTCCCAAACTTTTATTATAACTAGTAATTTTTTCCTGGGTTTGCTAGGAGTTATGAAGTATGAGGTGAGTGAAATAAAAAATAAACAATATTAAAAAACCTCATAGTGTTATTTCCTATCTACATAACTTAAGTGTAATTAAATTAACTTCTTCTAGAAACTCCTGACAAAGGAGAGTCTATGGCTAGACTCAAAGGGTCATAAAGCCAAATAATATAAGGTTTTATTTTAGGAAGTAATATTTTGAGGTTCTTTTAATTAAATTATTTGGAGTCTTCTTTATCTTACCTCAATCAGGAAAAATACAGGGGAAAAAAAAAAGAAACCTAAAAATTAGAACCAAAGAACACACAAGATATATTAAAAATGGGGAAATACAAAAATCTGCAGTTGCTGCTCATGTTTGGTCTGAAAAACATAATATAAATTTGGACAAAAAAACACCAGATTACGTTTATATAACACTTTGGCTAGACCAGTGTTGACCTATGGTAGTGAAGCATGGACACTAAGAAAACAACATGAAAGCAGAATAACGTCTTGTGAAATGAGACTCATGCGCAGAACAGCGGGTTACACCAGATGGGATCGGAAAAGGAACACCGATATCTTAAAAGAATTGAAGACTACGCCAATTTTGGAATATATTAAACAGTACCAACTAAATTGGAAACACCATCTTGAAAGAATGAGTTCAAATTGGATCCTCAAAAGCTGTTTATAATTATATACCAAGAGGACGAAGATCACTGGGCCGTCCTATGAAACGCTGGAGGGAAAATTTTCTATAGGATCGTAACAGGCCTTGGCCTAATACTTGGAAGGAAGAAGAAGAAATTTGGACAAAAGAGCTGACTATTTGAGAAAAATCTATATTCAGAAGAACAAAACAGAGTTATTAATTTCGAAATACTGAACGGAACATGACCTCGTTTGGAGGTTCTTTGGCCAACTACAGGAGGGAGCTGACATCGACATCCACGGTTTACAACATAAATCTAACCAATCTGGGCAAGATGCTGATGATGATTATGATATAATTGAAACATGTTCAAGAACAAATCAACATTAATACTGAGGTAAGATAAAACAGAGTCCAAATAATTTAACTATCTCTTACCCGTAAATAGATTCTCCATTTTTTCCTGTATCGGTTGGGTCACCCGTTTGTGCTATGAAATTGCGCTGAATGGAATGAAACAGGCACAGGTTGTAATACTTTATCTTGCATAGCTTCAAGAAGTTCTTACATGCTGAAAAAAAAAAAAAAAACATCACAATCATCTGAAACAGCTCAATACTTTTCAACATCTCATCAACATCATTTATGCACAAAATTCATTACAATAATCTCTGTGCTTTCATTTTAGAGAACTTTGATGAAATGAAGCTTACAGAACATGGGTATAGGAGTCAGTGTAGTGGTGTTTAAGTACAGGAAAAGTTTCATGTTTACACAAAATTTCCAAATTCATCTTATTTATTTCACAAAATTTAATATTGATTTCAGACAAATAATTTTCTGCTAATAAAGTCTCTTCTACAATGCTTATCTTATCGCTCAGTACCTCACACTCGCTGACGGCTTTACTTAACAAATTTACTTGTACGTTGCTCTCTCTCTCGCTTTTCTACACACAATATTACACAGAGAATGGACCTACCTAAGATAAACATATTAGAAGAATTAGATATTTTAAAGGAAGTTGTATTTTTTTTTTTATTGCAAGCCCATGTTTTCCCTTTACAGAGATTAAGGCGCTCTCCCCTACAGGGAAGAATTTGAACCATACTAATTTAGTTACACTTTTTTCGTATCGATGTCATTTGAGTGGTCCATGGTCAGCATTCTGTCTCATACTGACATCTAGGAAACCAAGGTAGTACTAGGACAGGAAAATTCGGTAAATTTTGCTTAGAGGCCTTTTCATTTAGGCTTAAGGATTTTTACAAGCCTGAAAATCTTCAGACTCGGGACCCACGGCTTAAAGTCCCTCCCGGATGACTTGCTCCTTGAATTTTTCTATCCTAAAAAATACAATGACCGGGGCCAGGTTTGAACCCGCGACCCTCGGGACCAGAGGCAAGGAGCATAACCACTAGTTCACTGCGGCCGATAAAGGAAGTTGATAATATTAAATTAATATTGAGAAGCCAAAGGTATTACTATGATAGAAATAAGTAAATTAATGAACACAACCAAATTATTGTAATCAATGGTAAAGACAATTTTCTTTTTGCCTAAACCAGGAATCGAACCCTGAACCTTCAGCTTCGGTGATTTCTGAATTTGATTCCCGGTTCAGGCATTTTTTTTTTCTTTTCACCAATGATTACAATAATTAAGTTGATTTTAAACAAGAACACACCCTGTACACAAAACCCTATCTACAAGATCATCACAAATTAGTCAGTAGCCATATGATAGCTGGACAGTAGAAAGCAATCTTCTGCTGAGGATGGGACTGGTCTTGAAAGGCCTACAATGTTTTAATTATTTTAATGGTTGAGGAGACTGTATACAAGGTACAACTTTTTAAATTATAATTTTTATATTCACTAAAGAAGTTGCAAAACTTAGGAAAACAAATAATCCTGCAATGATAGCATCATATGTAGGAATACCAGATAATGAACAAACTATCATGCTAGCAAAAATATACAATTCTCCACAGCGCTCCTGTGCAAACAACCAGACACAATCACGGACAAAGAACACCTACTACAATACAAAGCAAAAATTCTTATTAAGTTCGTCTTCCAGGTTGAATGGCTGTAGTCCAGTTTTTGGTTATGGTGCAAAAAGTGAATTTTTATGTAATTTTGGTTTTAAAATGAAGCCTAAGCCACTAAAGATGAAAACACAACAAAAATTTGCAGACCATCCAGAAACAAAGCAGTAGAATAACATTTTATAAGCACTACAAAATACACATTTCATTATTTTACTGTACGAGACATTCCCATTTCAATATAATTTTGGTATTAAAATAAAAACACGAAGACAATCTGCGCACCATCACTAAAGAAAACTAAGAGTAATTGAATTAGGTTAGGTTAGCTTCTAATTTCTTATACACGTAGTATAATTTATTTATATACCTATAATTTAATAGTCTAAATGTGATTTTATTTATTGCTTTACAGGTTAGAGTAATTGAAATAAGTTAGGTTGGTTTTTAGGTTATTATACATGTATTCTAATAAATTATATTATTAATTTCAAAGATTATGTTACAAATATGTGGCATCTATTTTTTGAATATGTTGTAAGAGCTAATTTACAATTTTTCATTTTCGAGAAATATGTATGATGACATTTTGATTATTATTGACAATCGATTCAGGTAAACAATTTTTTTTCTTAAGAAACTGTGTGAGGATGTGATTTTTATTAAATTTCAAACATTTTGCCATGTAATATGGAAACATAGCAATGCACTTTTATTACAATAAAACTTATTCTAATTTTGCGTCTGTATTGAAAAAAACATGTTTCCACCCTGGACTAATATCTGAATATCGAATCAGACGTCGTGACCACAATGGCAGCCACTTCCTTCAGGTAATATAGGAAATATTTTCCTGCTTTGTTTCTGGATGGTCCACAATTGTTTTTCATGTTTTCATCTTTGACTTTCCTAAGCTTCATTTTAAAACTAAAATTATTTTGAAATTCAGATGTCCACTTTTTGCGCCGTACCCCCAATTTTCTTTAAACTATGTTTCATCTACTACTGTCATCTTCAGGAGATTCTGCATGTCCTCTGTGAACTCTTCAACTGTCGGTTGCAGAGGGCATGCACAGAATGTTCTGAAGACATCTGCTGCAGTAGTGGATGGAAGTCGAGTTTAAAGAAAATTGGACCACGGCCATTCAGCCTGGAAGACCAACTTAACAAGAGTCAAGACACACGCCATATAGGCGTAAAAGCCTACAAAACCAGTATTCTATCTAATTGGGACACTTGCAAGATTTGGCACTGGATTTTAGTTTAAATGCGAGATTTAGCACTGGATTTTAGTACCTAGCAGTTAAAAACGGCAGATATTTTTTTGGACAATGCATTGTTACATCACAATGCTTCTTTGGGAGAAATTGCAAGGTAGATTTCGTCATGCAATGGTTGACAGTTCCCTTGAGAGAAGTCCTCCATGATCTAAATAGTTTTGGAACAGCTAGTTCAGTCATAAACTCTTATTCAATTTTGCCAACTCTGAGAAGAAATCATTAAATAGTTAGTTAATTACTTTAAAAAATGGAGACATGTATTTCCGAAATTCAGATTCTTTGTATTATTCTATGTTAAATTCTCGTAACTTTCATGCATAGGTCTTTTTTCACAAACAATTTGCTTTGATGTTTTTTTTTTATTTTTGAAATTTTAAGCAATTCTACTGAAAGTGAGAGGACAATCCAAAGCAAATATGATTAAGACAATATGCTACAAGCCAGAAGGTCATGGGTTCAAGTATCAGTGAGGTCAGGATTTTTAAAATGGCCTATATTTCTAATTATCTGACTATCATGGTTCTGGGGTTAACTCAGCCTCTAAATGATGAAATGAATACCAGGTATTTGTTCTGGGTGATTAACTTGGATATCGGAGCTGGTGCAGGAAAGTTTGCAGTGGTTGCAATCTTATTTTTGTTCAACCAGTTCAAATGACAGAATATTAAGTGAATGTAATTTTAGTAAATCATGGTGGGTTGAAAACCTGTACTATCTGTTCCATACCAAGCCACATGAGTTTAAAATACGATGAAAGAACTGGAACATCTCTTTAGCCACCAGATTACTAAAATGAGTTGTAAGTTAGATTTGATTAGATTAGGTGAGATTAGGGTAAGTTATGTTAGATTTCAGTCACAATTATGATGCTACTGTTGCACTATACACTTTTAAACACGTTTTGAACTATTTTAAACCATTTTGGAATGATTTTATAAACATTTCTTACAGTTTTTAAATATTGAAAATATTTATATAATTACGCAAATATACTTACTCTTACTCACTGGCACTATCGAACCCATAGGTTCATGGCCGCATGGACATAAGCTCTCCATACATCCCTATCCTGAGCTAATCCTTTCCAATCATTCCCTGTATAATTACTTCCCTCAAATCATAGTTAATGTTATTCTCCCACCTCATTCTTGGTCTACCAACTGGGCGTTTTCCCTCTGGCTTTCCTATAAGAAGCTTCCACGCACATCTTTCATTCCCCACACGTGCAACATGCCCTGCCCATCGCAGTCTACGAGACTTGACTGTTATTATATCTGGCTTCCTATAAAGACCATGTAGTTCATTGTTATGTAGTCTTCTCCATTCACCTGTCTGTTCATCTCTCTTTGGTCCAAAAATCCTCCTAAGTACTTTGTTCTCAAATACCTGTAATCTCCTTTCCTCCCTTAAAGTAAGAGTCCATGTTTCGCACCCATATAATATAACTGGTAGAATAATAGTTTTATATATTTTCAGTTTAACGTTTTTTGAAAGGAGTTGGGACATCAAGAGTCTCTGCAATGCATAATAGCACACATTTCCAGAATTGAGCCTATGTTTAATTTCTTTGTGCATCTCATTCCTATTTGTGATTATTGTTCATTACGCGAATATTGTGAATCAAATTCTACAGATGCACAAAATGCTTAATGTAACATGTGCTAGATGGCTCTCAAATCAGTATTAACATTCGCAAATATTTCCAAACCATATTTCAAGAAATTAACTTAATTTTGTTAGATTCTGATGGGACAAGTTAGTGTACATTAAATTAGTTTAGCTATAGTCTATTAAATGATATGAATGTAATTTGTTTTGTTAGGTTAGGAAATGGGAAGTTAGTTTACATCAATTTTTTTTTAGCATTTGGAAATTTATTTCGAAAATTTGTAATGCCGACTTCAGAGCCATTTACCAGAAGCTACATTAACCATTACAGAAACTCCTGCAACTCGCACATGCGCACTGCGATTCTGTAGAATTAGAAGAATTCATGTGAGACAAAGAGTACACTTTATCCAAATGTTTTATCACTTTTTAAAAATCAAGGCTAAAATCCATATATATTTTGTGAAGATAATGCTTAAAAACATGGCTTCCTTGTTCCAAACTATTACCAATAGTTCAAAATTAGGGCGAGTTTTTTTATTATGTTTTTAAATTAAAGACTAAACTATTTTAGAATGAAAACATGTAAGATGCCAAGATATCCATTTTGAAAAATTTATAATCTTCTTCTTCTTCCTTCCAAGTATTAGGCCAAGGCCTGTTATGATCCTATAGAAAATTTTCCCTCCAGCGTTTCATAGGACGGCCCAGTGATCTTCGTCCTCTTGGTATATAAATATAAACAGCTTTGGGGATCCGATTTGAACTCATTCTTTCAAGATGGTGTTTCCAATTTAGTTGGTACTGTTTAATATATTCCAAAATTGGCGTAGTCTTCAATTCTTTTAAGATATCGGTGTTCCTTTTCCGATCCCATCTGGTGTAACCCGCTGTTCTGCGCATGAATCTCATTTCACAGGCCGTTATTCTGCTTTCATGTTGTCTTTTTAGTGTCCATGCTTCACTACCATAGGTCAACACTGGTCTAGCCAAAGTGTTATATAAACGTAATCTGGTTTTTTTTTTGTACAAGGGATGGTTTCATAACTTGATTAATAATTCCTAAACTTTTATTATAACTAGTAATTTTTTCAGGGATATCTTTTTCATCCCAGATAGAGAGATAATATCCAAGGTATTTAAATTGATTAGATCTCTCTAAAATTTTATTCTGGAGACAGATTTTACTTTGTATGGGGTCCTTCCCATGAAATGCCATAATTTTAGTTTTGTTAATTGATATTTCCATATTAAATTTGGCACCTATTTTTTGTAAATTATAAATTGATCGTTGCAAATCATTTTCGGAAAGTGCCAGAAGAGCTAAATCGTCTGCAAAAAGAATAGCATCGAGTTTGAGGTTCCTATTGATGGGTATATATCCTCGTTGTGTTTTACCACCTCCATTCATTTATTAATTTATTCATGTATATAATGAAAAGCACCGGTGAAAGTCCACATCATCTGTCTTACTCCAGTGTTGATCTTTTCCCAAGAAGATAATTTGCCATCTTGTTTAACAGAGATTTCATTATCTTTATAGATGTGTGAAGATATTAGTAATATATTGTTGTGGTACGTTATCATCAGCTAAAATTTGTAGTAATATATTTCTGTCTACTTTGTCAAAGCCTTTATGAAGTCAACGAAGGCGATATGAGTTTCTATATTGAATTCCTTGTGCTTTTCTAATAGTAGTTTCAGAGTGAAGAATTCATCTGTACAAGATCTACCCTTTCTGAATCCATTCTGCTCTTCTCCAATTATATTTTCATAAATTTTTCTCAATTTATTCTTAACTATATTTAGCATAAATTTTATATCCAGAGTTCAACAAGCTAATTCCACGATAGTTATCTTTGATTTGGCGACTTCCTTTTTTGAAGATTGGTATTACAATGGATTTGTTCCAGCTTTGTAGTGGTTCTTGTCCTTCCCATATCATATTAAGGAGAATAAGAAATCTGTCGAAAAATTTTTTAGTTGAGAATTTAAATAATTCTTGATTAATGTGGTCTTCTCCGGGAGTTTTGTTACTTTTTAATGATTTAACAACATCAGTTAATTCACCTATAGAAATTTGTTCCAAAGCAGTGTTATTAGAGTTGGTATTTGTAATAAATGGCCCGCGCCGTAGCCGAGTGGTTAAGGCACGAAGCCTTGGCGCAGAGCTACGGAACTTGCGCTGGTTCGAGTCTCCATGAGGGAAGAAATTTTCTCATGGTATTTCGGTCAGTATGGGACCGGTGCCCACCCAGCATCGTGATGCATTTGGGTAGCTACAATAAGTAGCGGCTCCAGGTTGAGAAAACCAGCCATAACGGCTGGGGGACTCGACGTGCTAACCACATGTCACCCCTACACTGGCTGATTATTATCTACCTCTGTGATTGACACATGTGGATGTGAGGCCAGCAGCCGGTTGGTAGGCTAAGGGCCTTGTAGGCCTGTCGCGCCAGGAGTTTTAATTTGTAATAAATCATCCTTTTGTGTCCATAAATGATGAAAGTAGTTAAGCCAAGATTCTTTTATATATACAATTTAAATGTGCATTTTCTCTTGAATCATTATTTAAATTTTTTAAAACTTTATATATTTTTGGTTGAGGCCTAGTGATATCATTTTCCAAAAATGAGACAAATTGTTCCCAGCTTTGTCTATGTTTTTTGCAAACTTCAATTTTAGCTATGGCTCTCTTCCTATGATACTCTACTTTATCTTCATCTTTTTTTGTAGACAGAAATTTTTTGTATGCTTCACGTTTATCATCAATTACTTTTTTGATGTTTTCATCCCATATCCATAGTCCTTTTTTTTCGATTCCATTTAGTTTTGATATAATAATATATTCAAAACATATGAACTAGGTAAATGAGAATAGTTCAGTGACTTGTTTATAATAACTAAGGGCCGGATTTTATGTAATATCAGATTAAGAAATATGTAAATAAATATGTAACCAAATATTGTGAAATATGTAAATAAATATGTAATAAAGCAATTATATGTAAAACCCAAAATGTTATTTCTTTGCTATAAAAAAGAAGTCCACATAGTCAAATCTCTATGTTAATTTTTAAACAATTCATTCTGCTACAAAGTACAGTACTGAAGTACAAGTGTCAACCATTCAAGCATTCCACATTGGATCCATGTCCACAATTAATTATAACATACTTTTCCAAATGTTCTGTTGTCATGCACAGTCTTCTGTCTGACAATATGTATTTGTAAATTGAAAAAGATTTCACAAATTTGCAAGAAGTCAACGGTGCATATTTATAGAGAGGGACTGTGCTAGGAATAATATTCTCAGGGGATTCTACATTTTCGCCATTAAATAAACAAGAAAGAGTAACAAGAGTTGGGTATCCAGGTTTCTTGTTTAGAACAGACTGCAGTTTAGTGGAAACTATACCACCCACTTCGCCTGGTACAACACTGACCTTTTGAACTGCATCTTCCATTATTTCCATAGCTTCTTGGAGGCATACCTGAAGTTTCCAGTTTCTTGATATGCTGAAGTGACTTGCGATGTATAAAACTGAACTGAGCACTTTAGAACTGTTGAATGCTAACAAGGATTCACTCACACACACACTGCAGGATCAGAAGAAAAGTTCTCAATCTGACTTCACAGCTTTGAAGTGCTTACTGTAGAAAATTACAGCTTCGATCCATGTTACCCACCTTATCACTGGCTCTGGAGGCAGAGGTACATCAGGTAGTTGCTCCTTGTGGTGTTGTACACGATAAGGACATTTTAAGAAAACCTTGTTTGTTGGTGATATCATTGTATTTACTTCTGGGAATTCATGTCTGTCTCTGCCACTCGTTGTAATGCATGAGCCATACATGTAACATGCACTAAGTTTGGATAAAATACAGTAAGCAATTTCCTCGCTTTTAACATGTATGGAGCTGCATCTGTGTACATCAGTAGAACCCTCTCTTCTTTTACGCCATCTAGCCGTAGTACCTTGAGTCCATCATTAATGAATCTAGTAATTGTTGAACTATTTGTTACCTACAAAGGTTTACAATAAATTAAGTAGGGTTTTGATGCAGCTTCAGAGTCCATCTTGCCCACAATTAGATTAATGATGAAACGGCCTGTAGCATACGTCGTCTCATCAGCAGAAATCCATATGGGTGAGTTGCCTATGTCAATCCTGATTTTGGAGAAAGTCCACTTTCTATTTTCTGTAGTATTCTATAGTAATTCTGCTCGAGGGCAGGTCTTTCACTGCAATCATAGCATTTTCATGCTATGCTTTGCTGCTTTACTAAGGAATTATAGGTGTGTAGCTTCCCGTTGCTTTCTACAAGTCCACTTTAACTTGTCTGATATATTTTCAAAGTCCTATAGAACAACCATGTGCATGCGCCCGAGTTTTTAGAGTCAGCGATAACCCATCGAACCACATATAGATTATTATCATTGTTTCAATTATTATTGTTTTTTTATGTATTTAGACACATTTAAAATGTAGTGAACTTAAAAGCTAACTATTATTTGTCCACTCTAAGAAAGACACTTTGACATTTAACTTCCAAACGTATTACTGAGCGCAGCACGTGCAAATATTCATGTGACCTCAGTCAGCTGTTTGTTCCTGACAAATGAAATTTGTAATGGGAGCATAGATGCGAGTCTTGCATTCACCAGATGAGTGCCCGGCTTGTAGCAAGTAAAATCACATCATTGTTATAATACATCCCTAATGAAGATACACTCACTGATAAACATTTAAAAATTTTGAGAATAATTATTAAATAATGAACGCACATGTTTATCCATCAATGAGATACATTCACTATATAGCCTATATACACTGTATTTTTGTATCGATGGTGGTCTATTAAAGTTTATTAAATAAGCACTAAATGTCGCATCTTATTTAAATCTTTAAAGTAGGCCTACTTTATTTTAACACCCAACATGTCATCTTCATATTACAGTTTAGTACATTTCATGACCATTCTCTTCATTGCTACTTTCCATACCATGGTCTTCAATTATAATCTTCTAAATTATATTTCTCATGATTCCATCTCTCTCGCAGTACTCGAGTTCACTATTTTTATTGAATATGTTTTCCCATTTATTTTTTACCAATTTGTTCAAATGTTTACTGACACAGCCTTTCAAAATAGGCCCATTAATTTTTTGCCAATGCCACCCAGGTTGTCTTTGTGAAATTTCTGGTATTCTCTCCTGCCATGACGAAATTGTAACCCATTTCTTAAGTAATGACACCTGGAAGACAGAATTATGTTACCCCGATGATATGATTTGTGACGGATTATAGTGTAGCACCAGGAGAGTCCTTAAACCTGGACTTAACCTAAATCCAGACCATAGGAATAATTTCCTTTAAGAAAAAAATCCTTTGATCTGACTGAGAATCGAACCTGGGACCTCATGAGCTTTAGGCAGAAGCTCTGACCATGAACCCATAAAGCTGGTTCATATTTAATTTTAAAAGTAGCATTTTACTATCATTCCCACTGTATTACATCTCCCCAAATTAATTTAATGGTATTTAAATCTGGATTGTAAGGTGGCAGTCTCAAAACTGCATGATTATTTTCGGCTAATATTGTGTCTATTATTTAGGTTTTGTGTGTTGATTCATTGATGAATCTCACAAATGCATTTTAGTGATATCTTCTTCGAAAAGTGTATTATGTTTAAATAACCCGGCTTGGATTTATTTTTTAAGGAATTTCATGTTGGGGCTTTATTTGTTTGTATGAAATATTGTCAACAACTAAGACAAAGTTTTCTTTTGCTTCCTCTTTCAAGTAATTGGTAAAATTAACAATAATTTCCCCTCTTTAACTGTGGTCAGATCTTCTTTTTAACTTTGAAACTGTAGGAGACATTAAGTTACTTAAAACAATATAATTAAAAATTATTAAATAATTTGCATGCACACCATCTGCAAATTTAAAACTACAGGATGCAAAACGACAAAATATTAAAATTAAGAACTCTGGTTTGATGTAGTAGCAACACGTCCGCTTCAGATTAAAATGTACTACTGACTGTACTCAAACGTAGTAGTCAAGTGAAATATGTGTTATCATGTGTCCGGCCGGGAAGTATACAACTTAGCAGCCTGGGTAGGCTCTCCCATTGAAATTCTTCAAATTCCCTTGTTAGATCTGTACTTAAGAGTAATAAAATAACTGTACTTACATTAATCACTGCTTGAAGAAAATGGAGAGATATCGTCATCAGAAACTGACTGAACTCGAGTCTGAAGTCTCTCCTACATTGATCACCATTTGATCAACCATATCATCGGAGATGTCATCCAGTTGCCACATTCTTTCTTCATCCTTAATCACATGTTCAATATACAGACTGCCAGATCTCTGCTGTGACCTCAGATAATGCTGTGTCTATGAGACAGTGCACCTCATTTAGTTTGAAAGTCCTATTATTTCTAGCAATGTAACCCTTTAACACTACTCCACACAAGTTCAATTGGATTTAACATACTGTGATATGGGGATAACCATTCCACAGTGATGCCCGCTTTTTTTTTGCAATGTCATCAATCTCAATCACATATTTATTCTCACTCCTCCTGACAACAAAATTTTGAGCTATTTTCAAAAGTTCAGCTTTAACATCAGAAGCTTTGAAAGAAACATTATGTGATGATAACCAATCTATAATTTCTTGCTTTTGCCATCCCGAGTAAGGGCGATGAGAGACAACCTGGCACTATGGTAAGAAGCAATATCCATAATAACACTCCCCGGTTGGAGTCTTGGCAATGTTTCTGAAACTTCGCTGGTCATTTCTTCATGGTAATCACCGGTTTTCATAGACTCAAAAATAAGGGCCCCACCATCTAAAAACCCAGTGTCACTACCTATATGAAGAATTAATAGTCTCCCTCTCATTCCAGTTGGATTTTTCAAAGCTGGTCTTGTACAACCCCAGGGCGGGGTGTATTACAGTTTATTTTTACTTACTTTAACACAACTTAAATGCAACAAATATGCACATAATTGTATAATTATTGTTTTTAGTCACAAAAGGTTATTATCTTCATCTTATTTTAGTCATAAATATGAAAAAAAAAAACGGACTATTTCCTGTCCTGACCGCTCTAATAATACATCATGGAGGTCATGACCATACTAATAACTGTAATACCTGTAGTAACTAATAATATGCACAAGTTGTGCATTAATAACCAGCGATATCAATATCACCGATAATTCATTGCTAATAAGAATGGTTATTTTTTTATAAAATTACATTATTTTAGGTCTGCTTTTAGGTATTAAATTACTTTAGAGTAGGTTAAAGTAATTGAATTTAGGTTAGGTTACCTTTTAGGTTCTTATACATGTATGTTAGGATATTGTCTTCTATGACAGTTCTTCTATTAAATTCCAAAATGACCGACAGTTACAATGGAAATTACATATTTAAGCAAATTTATTTCATATAATGTTTAAATACTTTAATAGTGCTTCCTTTCTGAAGATTCATTTCATTAATACCAAAGCTTGTCATCTCCCACCCGGCCCCATTACGTAATACCAATATTTGCATTTAAATTATCGGCTAAGGTCCATTATTTGGCGGACACAATTCTACACTTACATTCTTATGCTACTGATGCACTACACTTGTAAACACGTTTCATACTATTTTAAACATTTTGGAACCATTTTATAAATAATATTTCTTACAATTTTTAAATATTTATAAATTACGCAAAATTTGTGCATCAGGTTCTAGAGACACAGAAATGCTTCATGTAACATCTGCTAGGTGGCTCTCAAATCAGAGTTACCAACATTTCAAATCATTTTAAACCATATTTAGTGTTAGTGTACGTAAAATTAGATTATAGTTCATTAAATAATATGCATGTAAATTGTTTTGTTAGGTTAGGAAATGGGAAGTTGGTTTACATCCATTTTTTTGGCATTTGGGAATAAATAATATGCATTGTAAATTGTTTTCTTTGGTTAGGAAAATGCCAAGTTAGTTTATGTCCATTTTTTTAGCATTTGTGAATTTATTTCCAAAGTTGGTTATGCCGACTGCAGAGCCATCTACCGGAGGCTACATTAACCATCACCCAGTTCCTTTCACAATGTTTCTGTGCTACAATATACAATGACAGTACTTCCAAATTCCGACAAATAAAAATGGGCCTCCCTCAAGGTGCAGTACTAAGTACAACCCTGTTCAACATCTACATCAACGATCTCCCACCAGCTACATCAAACACAGAAATAAAGACAGCTCTTTTTGCAGATGACATGATTATGTGGACATCATCTTCACAAATAGAAAAATCTAAATTTTCTATGGAAAAGGCTCTTAACCTATTAGAAAAGTGGACCCACAACAATTTAATGGCCATTAATACAGATAAAACAATGTTTCAAATATTTAGCTTGAATAAAAAAGTCCCAAAACTAAATCTACAGTTCAAGAAAACAAATCTGAGACAAACAAATGAAACAAAATATCTAGGGACAATTTTTTATTCAAAATTATCTTGGAGAAAACATAATGAATCAGTAGTAAACAAAGCAACAAAAAGATTTCAATCTTAAAAAGATTAGCTGGAGCAAAGTTGGGTAGTAATCGCCAGACTGTGAACACCACGTATAAAACATTCATCAAGCCAATACTTCCACACAACAGGGAGGTAATAATCACAGCAAATAACTCGAAACTGAATCACCTAGAAGTATGCCAAAATCAGGCTTTACGGCTTATAACCGGAGCAGCTAAATCAACCCCAATCACAGCAATGCAAGCACTAACTCAGAAACCTCCAATATGTCTAACTTTAGAAGAACAGGCAATAACATAACACGAAAAAATGTTACGATTAACAACATCAAAATGGGAAAAAAAAAAGACAGTTACAACCAAGTTGAAAACACAAACAATTTTCTTGTCCAAAGTAATGGAAATAAAAACAGATTTGAATCTTCCTAAATCTAAAGAAAATATTTTGATCAGAGAGAACCCTCTTACTTTTGAACTAATTAACATTCAGCTAAATCTAGAAGAACCAGTTACAAAATCTGAACTCCCACACTTATACTAAAAGCTCTAGCATTAGAAGCTGTGAATAAGAGATATCGGAAAAAGTCCAGTATTTGCGCACATGAATTCTTCTAAGTTCCACAGAATTGCAGTGTGCATGAACGAGTTGCTGTAATAGTTAATGTAGCTTCCAGTAGATGACTCTGCAGTCAGCATTACCCAACTTTGGGAATAAATTCCGAAATACTAAAAAAAAAAATGGACGTAAACTAACTTGCCATTTCCTAACCAAAGAAAACAATTTACATGCATATTATTTATTCCCAAATGCTTAAAAAAAAAGGATGTAAACCAACTTTCCATATCCTAACTTAACAAAACAATTTACATGCGTATTATTTAATAAACTACAAACTAACTTTACGTACACTAACACTAAATATGGTTTGAAATTATTTTCAAATGTTGGTAACTCCGATTTGAGAGCCACCTAGCGGATGTTACATGAAGCATTTCCGCGTCTCTAGAACCCGATGCACAAATTTTGCATAAGTTATAAATATTCAAAAATCGTAAGAAATGTTTATAAAATGTTTAAAATAGTACGAAAACATTATTATAAATGGTTGAAAAGTGGTTAGTGCATGAGTGGCATAAGAATGTAAGTGTAAAATTGTGTGCGCCAATTAATGGACCACAGCCGAGATATCCACCAGAAGAATGGTTACATGTCTACACAGATGGATCTACTATTGATAACAACTCAGGATCAGGAATTACATGTGCATTATTTTCATTTTATCAACCAGCAGGATACCACACAACATATTTTGATGCGGATCTGTAGTTTTTGGGGATAAAGTATATAAACCGTCGCACATGAATTCTTGTTCTATTAAACATAGGCTTAATTCTGGAAATGCGTGCTATTATGCATTGCAGAGATTCTTGATGTACCAACTCCTTTCAAAAAACGTTAAACTGAAAATATATAAAAACTATTATTCTACCAGTTATATTATATGGGTGCGTAACATGGACTCTTACTTTAAGGGAGGAAAGAAGATTACAAGTATTTGAGAATAAAGTACTTAGGAAAACGGATATACTTTCCTTTAGGTCCGGAGAAAATTTTTCTAAGTTCTATAGAATCGCAGTGCGCATGCGCTATTTATATATTTGCGTAAAACATGGTCGTGCTACATTTCTTACTTCCTGCTCTTTGTCTTTTTCCCTCCACTTCCTATGTTGTTCCAGCGTTGCCACCATCAACAACCCGAACTTGCTTTTTAAATGTGATTCCACGTTCCCTGGATTTCACCTACGTTAGAGATATAAAATTGGAAAATTTTTCGGACCTAAAGGAAAGTACAGCCAGGAAAACTTTTGGACCAAAGAGAGATGAACAGACAGGTGAATGGAGAAGACTACATAACAATGAACTACATGGTCTTTATAGGAAGCCAGATATAATAAGAACAGTTAAGTCTCGTAGACTGCAATGGGCAGGACATGTTGCATGTATGGGGAATGAAAGACTTGCATGGAAGCTTCTTGTAGGAAAGCCAGAGGGAAAACGTCCAGTTGGTAGACCAAAAATGAGGTGGGAGAATAACATTAACTATGATTTGAGAGAAGTAGATTATACAGCATTAGCTCAGGATAGGGATGTATGGAGAGCTTATGTCCGCGCGGCCATGAATATACGGGTTCGATAGTGCCAGTAAGTATAGAATCGCAGTGCGCATGCGCGAGTTGCAGTAATGGTTAATATAGCTTCCGGTAGATGGCTCTCAAGTCGGCGTCACCAACTTTGGGAATAATTTCCCAAACGCTAAACAAAAATTATTATTATAAACAAAAATGGACGTAAACTAACTTCCCATTTCCTAACCTAACAAGACAATGTACATGCATATTATTTAACAAACTATAGCTGTGGTGTATGCACCGTCGCATACAATTTTACATGTAATATTATGCCACTGATGCACTAAACACTTTTCAACCATTTATAATAACGTTTCCTATTGTTTTAAACATTTTATAAACATTTCTTACGATTTTTAAAGGCCGGGTGGGAGTACAAAAGCTTTTTTTCTACCCACTTTAAGAGTATCTAATTACAATAAATATTAATAAAACACTATATTAAACGTATTTAGCTAAGAGATGTAATTATCACTTCATTATTTTACTTGTAAATATGAAAATAAAGTGGAACTATTTCCTGTCATGACCACATAAGTTAGGGACTATGTCCTGTCATGACCACATAGGTTATAAGAGTCCTTACTTGTAACCAGCGATAAACTAACAAATTTTCAAACTTTTAACCAGCGATATACCACAAATGAGCACAATGTGTACATTTAATCATGGGATTCATATCTATGGTTTCAACAAATCAGGTCCGGACTTATCCTTTACTTATTTAACCGCGTAAAATAATAAAAAGGACGTTCCCTGGATTTCACCTACGTTAGAGTAATTGATTTGTTACAGTAATTGATTTAGGTTTGGTTAGCTTTTTAGGTTCCTTGCGTTTTAAATGTGATTTGATACGTAAAATATATTACATCTTCATATTTGTTGCTCTATGAAAAATTCAAAATGTCGGACGATTACCATGTTAAATCATATTTCCACTACTTCATTTCATGTTAATTATACATATTTAAACAGCGGTTACATCTCTTAGCAAAACTGATTCATTAACACATTACAATACTTTAAATTACATCAAAAATGGCACAAGTCGCGTAAGTAAAAAGCTTGTCTTGTACAACCCCACCTTTTTAAATATTTCTAAATTACGCGAATATTGTACATCGAGTTCTACAGGCGCGGAAATGCTTCGTGTAACATCCGCTAGGTGATTCACACATCGCTGTAACCAACATTTGAAAATAATTCGAAACCATATTTAGTGATAGTGTACGTAAAATTAGGGGTGTGGTGTACAAACCGTCGCACAAAATTTTCAATATTTTGGTTTGGTTAGCTTTTAGGTTCCTTGCTTTTTAAATGTGATTTGATACGTAAAATAAATTACCTCTTCATTTCTGTTATTCTATGACAAATTCAAAATGTCGGACGATTACCAATGTAAAATCATATTTCCACTAGTTCATTTCGCGTTAATTATACATATTTAGGCGGCGGTTACATCTCTTAGGAAAATTGATTCATTAACACATTACAATACTTTAAATTACATCAAAATTGGCATAAGGGCCGGGTGGGAGAACAGTGCCTTTTTATTTACGCACTTTAACAGTACATAATTGACATACATATTAATCAAATACTATATTTAACGTATTTAAATCTGGGAAAGTTATCATTTCTTTATTTTCCACTAGTTCATTTCGTGTCAATTATACATTTTTAGACAAGTTCTGGGAATTTTGTGTCAATGTTGGACATACTGATTTCACATACAAAAACCACCAACTGCTGGAGGTTGCATTTATCTTTCTGGGATTACATGAAGCACTAGCGCATGCGCACTGGGATTCTATAATATAGCTTATCCCAGAATACTACTAAAAGACAAAACATGGAATATTATAGTAAAGAAGTCAGATATTATTCCAGAAATTCCACGTAAAACTACAGTAGCAAAATTTAGACTGCTTACAGAACATGAACATTTGGCTAAACATTTATATAAAATAGGAATCTACACGAATCTAAAATGTCCTCTATGCAACAAAGACGAAGAAATGAACGAAGAACATCTACAAACATAGAGAACCGATCTACAAACCTGTGAAGTATACCTGTTGGATCAACCATAGAGAAATATTGAAAAATCAAGATCATAGTTCAAGAACGCTAATGACTTAGCTGCCAAGGCCCAGCATTTGAAAACAACAACACATTAACCATTACAGCAACTCTCGCAACTAGCGCATGTGCACTACGATTCTGTAGAAGACAACTTTTTACTTATTTATGAGTAAAATAACGAAGTGATAATTACATCTCTTAGGTAAATACGTTTAATATAGTGTTTTATTAATTTTTCTGAGGGTAACAGAGTGGTACCCTTGAAAGAGGTAGTCCATTCCAGGGAGTAGGCGCCCCTGCCCTTGTGTGAGCTCCAGGTCCCACTCGCCCAGTGGGTAGGGCCCCGTCCACAGGGTTACGTGGGGAGAACAGAAGTCCCCAAAGCCGTAGTGAAGGCAACTTCTCTAGGAGACTAACACTCCGAAATTGCAGTTCCCTGTCCTCTAGGAAGAGGGGTTTGGCTAGAGGCTGGTAACCTCTACTAGTAAAAAATAACTTACTCATAAACTTCAGCAGAAGAAAAGCCGACCTAGAAAGAGATGGGCTGAAGTCGGAACGGGTCAACAGACCTAATCCATGAATGCAGATGATGATTAATATTTCTTGCAATCAGGTACTCTTAAAGTGGGTAGATAAAAAGCTTGTCATCTCCCACCCGGCCTGAAAATTAAAATCGCCTCTCGGCTTAACTGTAGATTATTTAATGTTTAAAGTATCAAACTTACTTATTGGCCTCTTTTCCACATAAAGATCTACCGTCATGTCGCCGAGTGTTGTTTCAATCACCACCGCCATCAAGTTTTCTTCTGTTCTGCTGAAAAACAAAATGTTTAAAAGCATTTTCATTTCATTATAGTATTATACTTCAATTAGGCCTACAATTTTAATTTTTTAAATGTATTTTCAAAATGTATTTCATAAATTCCAAAAATTAATTGTCTATCACTTTGTCCTTGACGCAATCCTCTAATGAGGAAAGTAGTATATAATAAACTAGCTTATGGAAATGGAAACAGCATTTCGGGTTAAAAAATGCATATCTTTACATACAAAATTACGACACTATAACACTGTAATTAAACCAGAGTGCCTCTATGGAGCAGAAATAGCAGAAACATTAATTTTGAACAGAAAAAAAGATATCGAAAATATAGTGAAAAAAGAACGCAAAATTATTAGAAAAGTTTTAGGACCAGAAGTCATAGGTGAAGCATTTAGAGTCAGAAGTAAAAAGGAAATAAAAATATATACAGACATTCATAGTGATATTAGAAAAACGAAGGTTAAAATTTTATGGCCATATTAAACGAATGAACTCAAATAGGCTTACAAAACAGATAATGGAATTCTACGAAAACAGAAGTAAAGCTCCAGTGGATACTATGGAGTTGATTGATGAAGTCAAGGACTTAAAATTGGCAGGAATTACTAAAGAAGATATCCCAAACAGAGATATATTTAGAATTAAGGTGAATAAGGTGGCAAAGACAAACCGAAGAAAAAAAACTGGAACAACTTGGACAGATGATAGAAAACAAGCTCATAGCAAAAGAATGAAAGAATTTGGGCTTAAAGGAAACGCCTATAAGTACTTTGCGTAGTCCTACACGGGCTCATCCGCAATAAAAAAAAAATAACTAGCTTAAATCTTACTTTTACTTTACGTGAAGATTGCAGGTATGTACATCCGCCGCGGGCTGAGTTATGATAGACAATAACAATTCTACTGTAATTGTATTTAAATTTTACAACTCGATTTATTTGTACGTCATACGTCTACAATCGATAAAATAACGACGGGGTGCTGTCTAATGCTGTGGTTTATTTACGACGCAACGCGCCAGCGCAAAAATTGCTCCCCATATATTCAAATGGATGTGGTTTATCTACAACGCAAATTGCTGGCGCAAAAAAATTTGCGCTGACATGTCGCGTCGTGTTTTGGAATCTCTTGAATCCAGGACGCAATTTACCAGCGCAAACAAAGAATATAGAAGATATTATCCATACTCATTGGTGTAATTGCTAAAAACAAACTAATGCTACGGTTTATTATACAGCGTGTCGCGCCCGACGTGACGCGAATTCGCGTTTCGCTCGGCGTGATGGTGGTTCAGCATGGAGCGCATACGTTACAGCGCATATGTTTATGGAATTGTCGCCAGATGGCACCACATATATAGAAAATCAAAATGACCAACGTTCATAATAAATTTCCAAATGTGTTTACAAAAACTAATGTATACAAACCTGTCCCTGCATAACCTAATAAAATAAATTACATACATACTATTTAGTAAACTATAAATTAATCTGATGTACACTAAACTGACCCATCGGAATCTAACAAAATGAAATGATTGAACATTTATTTCTTAAAATATGGTTTGGAATTAAATGCAAATGTTTGTCATTCACACATATGTCCTGCCATCTGGTGGATTTAATTTTATGAGCGTTCACGTATGCCAACTTCAATTCTAATAAAGAACTTTGAAAATAAATTGAGAGGAAAAATCATAATTTGTGTACATAGATAAACATTAAAATTCTTCATTTAAAAAGTTTCAAGTGTTATGCTACGGTTTATTATACAGCGTGTCGCGCCCGACGTGACGCGAATTCGCGTTTCGCTCGGCGTGATGCTGGTTTCGCATGGAGTGCATACGCTACCAGAGATAATATGATAATCGGTGGTTTATCGCTGGATAGAAGTAAGAACTGTTGTAACCACCCCAGGCCAACGCAAATGGAAGAGAGTGATGCCTGGCCTAGTTGTTTCTGCCAACGCTTGGAGGCGCTTCAGTCACTATGTCGAAAAGCAAATTCGTCTACAGTGACAGTGCAGCCAACAGACTCCCTGAATTAAATATTTTTTTATTATTTGAAATGAGCTGACCTACTCTTAATTTAAGTAGAAACATTATCTTGATAAATAAAACGTTTGTTTAAACTATTCCATGTAATATTAGCTTTGAATAATTTTTATACCTAGTTTCTTTTATTTATATCATAATAAACTGTATATTTTATTCTATTATGTTGGCTGCGTATTTTAAAATGTAGGAACATCGTGTATCAATTTTTGTTTGTTTAATTAGAAGGAATTAATTTTCTGTTAAAAGAATATTTTCTAGTAAGTATTATTTATTAATACGTAAATACATTAAAATATATGAATTGGCTCTCGTATTTCCATTAGGTCACGGAATTTTTTTAATTCCTTAAATTACTTTTACGGAATTATTAGGTTATGGTTTTGTTTTTACTTACATTTCCTACTTTTATAAAAAAAATTCTAATGCTTGTTAAAATTCTTAATATTTTTCCTGCGCATAATACAAGATTCTTATGCGACTGTTCCATTACTTAACGTGATCTAGTGGAAAATCTTCCTATGTATGATTGTTAGCCTATATAGTGCATACAGAAATTTTAGGGGGCAAACATGCTTTTGTATAATGTTAGAAATAATACGATTTTAAGTAACTTATTTTTTTTAGTGATAGGTACATTGATGCCATATCTTTGACGTAATTATATTGAATTATTATTCTTCATCTAGCCACCTGTCATTGTTCTGGGATCAAGTTTTGGATAAGATTCTCTATCTATCTTGGTTATTCCATGTCTACTCTTCCATAATTTCCATCCATTGAATTACCCTTTTCTAGACATTCTCCTTAACTTGTTCTTCAGACCTTGTCTATATCTTGGTCAACCTCTGAAAGACAGTGTTAATAGAGCGAGTAAAGTAACATAAGACATAGCAAGCCATAAGAGATAACTGTCTGCTATCGAAGGATAACCATATATTGAATTTATATATATATTGTAACTTGAACCCCAGAATGTGTACTTGAGACTGAAAACATATTACATTAATTAAAACTTAAAAAATCAATGAAGGAATATTTAATTATAAGTACGGTACTTGTTTTATAATTTTTTTATTTCAGCAAAAGAACTGATATTTTTAGATAGGAGAATGTTTATTTTCTACCAGTTCTTTTATAGCTTATTTTATGGCTGTTCTGTTGAAATAATATGTAGGATTTCTGTATTTTTTTCATGTTCATATAACTGTAGTATGTTTATAAAGATTCAAAAACTATGTAGTGTCCATTACAGTACGTACTTTGTATAACTTTTTTTTTTTCTTTCTATTCAGATCTGCAAATGTCCAGTAATGCTGCTCTTAACCTCCATCTGGAAAGGGGTCATTGATAACTGAATTCACCACCAATACAGTGAAATGAATGGTTTATTGTGATTTAATGCATTGTTTGATTGAGATTATCATATGTTAAGAACAGTAAGATACCTGTAATTTTTAATTACCTTTTTTGTAAGGGACCAAATTTTGTTGGTAAAATATGTAGGGAAAGAAATTAAAAAATCTCAATGCATTAATTCTTCATAATTACTTAAATTCTCTTATTGTTTTATTATTATTATTTTGTTCATATGTCTAAAATAAATAAATGATTATTAAATGATATCTCTATTTTTATTTGAACCTTTCCTTGATAATCAGGGTCATCCTTTCTTTAATTCTAAGAAAATGTAATGAAAAAAATAATGTTATTTCTAAGAAAATTTTGAAAAAAAAAACAGTTTACATGAATACTTTAAAAGAATTAATTGAATTATAAAATATTTTTCCAGTTTTCTAAAACTAATCAACTGTTTTTCTGATGTTAGGAATATATTCCATGTATTGAATAAAGAGGAAGTTGAGGGTCTTGGAAATTGAGATGAAGTTCTGAATTGATATATTCATAACTCTGTGAGGTTTTATTTAATAATAATTACTCAAATTTTACAGCTTGCCTCATACTTTTGTAAAACAGAGGACCAGTTTCCCTTTCGAAACTAGTTCTGAGTTTTTCAATAATATGAGGTGAGCTGTAAAATCTGATTAATATTATTCCAGGCATTATTTAAAATGTGGTATTACAAACGCCGATAGTGACGACTGAGTCACCGGGGTCAACACTGATTAGTTATACTTTTATCCATAGATGGCGCAAATTGTTTTGCCGATAATACAGTAAGCTGTAATCGGTTAGTGTTTTCTGCCAACGCTTGAGGTCTCTGGAGTCTAGGCATCACTGAATAACATTGGTGCTGGTCATCTCTAAATTGGGTTATCTCTGGTTGTAACCTTCATGGTCATGATAGGAAATAGTCCCACTTTATTTTCATATTTACGAGAAAATAAAGAAATGATAATTCCTTTCCCAGATTGAAATACGTTAAATATAGTATTTGATTAATATGTATGCTAATTATGTACTGTTAAAGTGCGTAAATAAAAAGGCACTGTTCTTCCACCCGGCCCATGTTTATACCATAGAGAACAATATGACCATGAAAGAGTACAGAGATGTACAGACAAAAGAGTTATTGCGGCTTGAACTTAGTCAAGAGATAAATAAAAGTTGTAAATATTGTATCTCCGGGATATTATGGATGTGCATAAATTTCGTCTTCTGTTAAATTCAGGCGAAAATCTGAAGTATTCTAAAATTTGGTATATTCATCAACCATATGTTTTTTAAAGAACTAAAGAATCATTTATTCTATAATTTTCCATACAACATTCATATGATGCTGTTGCTCTAGGTACTTTTTCTGTCTTTACTAATACTTCGAACTATTTTAATCGTTTTGCAACGACACGTGAAACTTTTTTTATGAAGAATTTTAATATGTAGACAAATTATGACTTTTCCTCTCAATTTATTTTCAAAGTTCTTTATTAGAATTGAAGTTGGCATACGTGAACGCTCATAAAATTAAATCCAACAGATGGCAGGACATATGTGTGAATGACCAACATTTGCATTTAATTCCAAACCATATTTTAAGAAATGTTCAGTCACTTCATTTTGTTAGGTTCCGATGGGTCAGTTTAGTGTACATCAGATTAGTTTATAGTTTACTAAATAGTATGTATGTAATTTATTTCATTAGGTTATGCAGGGACAGGTTTGTATACCTTAATTTTTATAATCACATTTGGGAATTTATTCTGAACGTTGGTCATTCTGATTTCCAATATATGTTGTGCCATCTGGCGACAATTACATAAACATAAGCGCTGTACCGTTTGCGCTCCATGCAAAACCAGCATCATGCCGAGCGTAACGCGAGATTGCGTCACGTCGGGTGCGACACGCTGTATAATAAACCGTAGCAATGACCAGGGTACTTCTTCTTCTTAATTTGTAGGATTTTCATCCTGTTTATTTCCGAAATCACTCCTCGGAGGAAGACGTATTGGATGTGCATTCACTGTCTATCCATCTCTTGGATGGTCTTCCTCTTGTTCTTCTCCCGCCCATTGGTCTATCTTCTTTAGCTTTTTTGCAAGTGAGTTTTCTTCCATTCTTTCTATATGAACCTTCCAATATTTTCGTCTATCTATAATAAGTCTCAAGGTAGCGTGCTGCCTTGGCACGCAGTGAACCCAGGTTCAATCCCGGTGGGGGCAGCGTTTCTGGGTGAGGTTTTATCGGGTTTTTTCCCTCACCTGTAAGACAAATGTCAGGAAAACTTTAAGACCCAAACGGTCCCCGAAATCATGTGGCCATTATCATTATCATCATCATCCTTCACCGGTGTGGAAAGCAACGGGAAGCTACCACACCTATAATTCTCTAGTAAAGCTGCAACGCATAGCATGAAAAGGCTTATGCTTGCAGTGAAAGACCTGCATTCGGGCAGAATTACTATGGATGGATCTATAATAAATTTGGTTATGTCTTGAATATGACATTTGTCCCTAATTTCTGTGTTCTGTATTTTATCAAATAATGTTTTCCCCTGAATAGTTCATAGGATTTTCATGTCACATGTGCTTATTATTTTAGTTTTTGTTGTATCAGCCCTAGTTTCTGCTGCATATACGATAACTGGTCGAACTATCATTTTGTATATGCTGGTTTTGCTTTCTATTGACATATGTCAGTTGCACCAAATTAAATCTTTCATATACCAGTACCCTGATTTTGTGCTGCTTTATCAGCTTGTTTCTTAATTTCTTTTTTTTAAATGTTTAGTGTTTGTTATTAATACACCTAAATAATTAACTTCTGATACCGGTACATGTTCTATAATTTTTCTTTCCACTTCTAATTTGCATCTTACTGGTTTTTGATATTGTTAAGCATTTTGTCTTGTTCGTGTTAATTTCCATATTGTATTTTCTGGCATTTATATTAAATTGATGTAAAGTTCTTTGTAAATTATCTTCAGATTCTGAAAGGAGAACGACATCATCTGCGTCACATATTAAGTGAAATCTAGTGTTTCCCATTTTATAACCCAAACGTGGTGGTATGTTTTCAATAATTTTATCCATTACTTACTTACTTACTTACTCACTGGCACTATCGAACCCATAGGTTCATGGCCCTGCGGACATAAGCTCTCCATACATCCCTATCCTGAGCTAATGCTTTCCAATCATTCCCTGTATAATCTACTTCCTTCAAATCATAGTTAATGTTATTCTCCCACCTCATTCTTGGTCTACCAACTGGGCGTTTTCCCTCTGGCTTTCCTACAAGAAGCTTCCATGCTAGTCTTTCATTCCCCATACGTGCAACATGTCCTGCCCATCGCATTCTACGAGACTTAACTGTTCTTATTATATCTGGCTTCCTATAAAGACCATGTAGTTCATTGTTATGTAGTCTTCTCCATTCACCTGTCTGGTCATTTCTCTTTGGCCCAAAAATTTTTCTAAGTACTTTATTCTCAAATACTTTCATCTCCTTTCCTCCCTTAAAGTAAGAGTCCATGTTTCACACCCATATAATATAACTGGTAGAATAGTAGTTTTATATATTTTCAGTTTAACATTTTTTTAAAGGAGTTGGGACATCAAGAGTCTCTGCAATGCATAATAGCACGCATTTCCAGAATTGAGCCTATGTTTAATTTCTTTGTGCATCTCATTCCTATTTGTGATTATTGTTCCTAGGTATTTGAATTCAGCCACTTCCTCAAAATTTCCCTCATTTGTCATTAGCTGTCCATTTCCATTATATAATGTATTTCTACGTGTGACCATATATTTAGTTTTATTGATATTTACTTCCAGTCCTAATTTCTTAGTGTTACTCAATAACGTGTGCGTGTTGTCCTTTAGTATCTCCTCGCTATCGGCCAATAGTACTACATCATCAGCATAAACTAACAGCTTATTAATACCATTGAGTTGTAAGCCATCTTCATTCTCTAAAGATTTAATGGCATGCTCTAGTACAAAATTAAATAGTAGAGGAGATAGTGCATCTCCTTGCTTCAACCCATTCTGGATTTCAAAAGTGTCTGAAAACTGTTTGCCTACACACACCCTACTCTTTGTGCCATTTAGACACATTCGTATAAAAAAGTTAAAATTGGGAAACACATTATGAGGTTCTTAAACATTTGGAAAAACCTTTGGAATTGACAGTTTGGGAGAAAATATTTATACAGAAGAACAAATTTAAATCTATGAATTTCGACATTCCGGATGAACGTGACCTCATCTCGAAGTTCATCGAATCAACACCAGATGGCAACGATATCTCGAAGTTTGTCAAATCAACACCAGATGGCAACGTTATAGAGGGAGATTCCAATGAATATCCGATAGTCATAATGGCGGTTGAAAATGAATGACAAGATCATTTGAAAACTATAGTTACCGTGTTTGATAAAACATGAAATATGAGGTAAGATGTTAAAATGACTCATTAATTTATTAACATTCGTATAAGTCTAACTAACTTTTTAGGAATTCCAAACTCCAGCAGGATACTATATAACTTCTCCCTCTTAACCCATTGGAGACTTTTAACGAGTCTCCCTCGTGAGCAGGTAGAAAGTCCAAACAGCTCAATCACGACCTACACTCGTTGTGTTAAAACTCTCCACTATAAGAAGTTGGCTCTATCTTTAGTGATTAAAAATATATGTTTGCCATCTGTAAAATTTGTTGCTGGTTTATATAAAGCGTATATGTAGTCCTAGTATATTTTATAGTTTATTATAGATATAATTTATAGAATAATGTATTTTAGGTATTTATTATTATATATGTCCCACGCCGTAGCCGAGTGGTTAAGGTAGGAAGCCTTGGCGCAGAGCTACGAGACTTGCGCTGGTTCGAGTCTCCATGGGGGAAGAAATTTTCTCATGGTATTTCGGCCAGTATGGGACCGGTGCCCACCCAGCATCGTGAGGCATTTGGGTAGCTACAATAAGTAGCAGTTCCAGGTTGAGAAAACCAGCTATGACGGCTGGGGGACTCAACATGCTGACCACATGTCACCCCAACGCTGGCTGATGATCATCTACCTCTGTGATTGACACATGTGGATATTAGGCCAGCAGCCGGCTGGTAGGCTAAGGGCCATCTAGGCCTGTCGCGCCAGGAGTATATAGTATTATTATATATATATATATATATATATATATTGTTTCAATTTTTTTTTTAACATCATGGTTGTAATTGTAACTTTTTTAGAAACACGTTCAGTTCAAACTCTCTAAATGGAATAAAACGGCGCCATTTGGATTAACATATTAGAAATTGTACTCTTCAGGATATGAATCAAATAAACACTGGACAAGATGCACATGAAAATGCAGATTTTACAGCAAATGAGAATTAGCAAACCCGTTCGTAGAGAAAGGTTACACATTATAATTGTGTTCTCCAAATTTATTTTTAGAGCTGAGTAGACAGAGATTATTAGGGACAGTAAAATCTAACAGAAGAAATATGCCTATGGATTTAGTGAACATCAAATTGGAAAGAAAAAAAGGAGAGATAACAACATAATCTAGTCGGAGACTTCTAGCATAGAAGTGGAAAGGTAGGGAAGACATTTATTTCTTATCATCCAAACACAAAAATGCCGACATGACTGACACCAGTAAGAAGCTATGGAAGAATAAAGACGGAGAACAAGAAGAAAAAATCATAAAGGCTAAATGTATTCTAGAATACAATAAAGGTATGGGAGGAGAAGATTGACATGATAAGGTTGTGGCTTTGTTTTCCGGTAATGATAGAGATTTGTAAAGTGCTATAGAAAAATTGCTTTTTACGTTATCAACAATTTCAGAAGATATATAGCAAGATATATGATTTGATAATGTATATGCCTATGCTTTTATATGTTTAATTTAATTAATTTTTACAATATGCAGTATTATATATATTTTGATTTGTGTTTACTTTAAAAATAATGACCGAGAAATTTTAGTAAAAGATGGTTTTTGAAATATTAGTCAACTTTCACAGCCTTCAAACTAACAATAGATAGCGGTTAAATTGCAAAAAAGAGGGTTGTAGCCAGGCCACAATCCTTTCCTATTCATAAAAGTACAAAATACTGCAAGAAAAACAGGGGTAAACAAACTATCTGAAATCCATTTGTGATACAACCGCAGTATGCATGGTCTGGGTATTCTGATTTAAAATCCAATGTAGCCGGAGTAGCGCTGGGGAGATTTAAATGAGTTTCCAGTGAACTTACCTGGCACTTTAAACGTGTCTTCAATGGGTTAATTGAATCATATGCTTTTTTGAAGTCTACATATAGTTGATGTACAGTACCATTATATTCCCATTTCTTTTCTAAAATCTGTCTTATACTAAAAATCTGATCTGTTGTAGACCTGTTTCTTCTAAATGCACATTGATAATCTCCTAGAATGTCATCAATATAGGGAGTAAGTCTGCTTACTAATATATTTGTTAGAATTTTGTACGAAGTTGAAAGTAATGAGATGCCCCTGTAGTTGTTGCAATCAGTTTTATCTCCTTTCTTATAAATTGGTACGATAATTGATTCTTTCCATTCATCTGGAAGAGCTTCTTTTTCCAAAATCTTACTAAGCAACCAGTGTATTTTGTCCATCAATTTTTCTCCCCCTGATTTTATCAGTTCTGCTGGGATCTCATCTGAACCTGATGCTTTATACATCTTCAATTTTTCAATCGCCATTTCAACCTCTAATGCACTTGGTTCTGCGACTAGGATTTCTGCTGTCTGTAAATTATCCTCCTCGATGTCCTGTTCTGTATGTACATTTAATAGCTGATTAAAGTAACTTTTCCATCTATTTAGTATACTCCTGGAGTCTGCAATCAAATCCCCATTTTCATTCCGAATTATGTTTGTTCTAGCCTGAAACCCTTTCTTCTCTATACTAATTCCCTGATATAATTCTCTAATGTTCCTATTTTTTGCATTCATTTCAATATCATTAATCTTCTCTCACAAATATTCCCTCTTCTTACCCTTTAGTAACTTGGTGGTTTCCCGTCTAATACTACCCAATTGCTCTAAATTTACCTCATTTAGCTCATGTAACCATTTCATTTTTGCTAGCTTTCGTTTCTTTACAATGTCAACACATTCCTCATCAAACCATTTCTTGTTTTGCCTCTTTTTTAAACAACCAATACTTTCTGATGCTGACAAAATAGTATCTCTTATAGCCTCCCATTCTTTATTTATATCAGTTTCTTCTTCGTTTGCCACATTGTCATCTGAAGATTCCAGTACTTCAAATCTATTAGCAATTTTTATTTGGTATTCTTGCCGCATTTCATCATTTTTCAAGTTTTTTAATTCATATTTTACAGAATCATCTTTAACGTTTGTTCCTCTCATAAGTGATAGCCGTTGTCTGATTTTTATAATAATATATTTATTAAACACAATGTGTACATCAAATTAAATTTAGCTTTTTACCAGTCTTTAATTAAATTGTTTAGAGGCAGAGTCCTGTTTTTACACTTCGCTAGATGATATTTTGGACATGGATAGTTGCATAATTTACAGATGCAGTCCTCCTTGGGTTCATGGTACATGTTGTTCAGGCATATATTCCCATGAAATCCATGGGCTGCGAAACGTGTGTACAGGTGCCGAAGTTCGAAATTCGGTTGCTTCCAGGTTTCTGTTTTCATTGCGTCTGTTTCCATAATTTCTGTCGGTATCTGGGCGGCTTTGTTCTGTCTCTCCTCGATGACGATTCTGTATGCTTGCGTTTCCGGTAGTCTGAAACAGTGTCTGATATCTTCGATGAAGAAGGATTCCTGGGCTATTGTATAGGCATAACTATTTCTTGTATATTTTGAACTTGACCGTGCTCTTTTGAGAAACCTTGATTTAACGTTCTCCAGTTTCTTAAGATTTTTCACTGTCAGGTAATTCCATATAAGCTGGATTCCGTATGTTGCGGCCGGCATTACTTTAAGGTTGAAGAGTTTCATTGCAGTTGAGAGGGATAGTCTTTGGAGTTTTGGGATATCGTACATGGCTTTCGTTGCAGCTGTTGCTCGATCCTGTATATGAAGTGAGAAAGCGGTTCCAGTTGTTTGTAAGGTGACCCCCAAGTATTTGTAGCTTGATACGAATTCTAGGGTTTCACTTCCGCATATAAGATGGTCTGATTTTCACTCTGACCAGATAATTTTATCCATTATAGTATTAAATAAGAATGGACTTAAAGTTCAGTTTGCTGTTCTTTTACTTTGATTACTGTTTTGCAGTGCATGTTAATTGATATTATTGCTCTAATCAGTTTGTTAGGAATTTCATTCTCTCTCAAGTTATGTACAACATAACCACAGTACTACGTGAACAAAAAATTAAAAAAAATTGCTTCCAAATCTCCCTATAATGATTCATTGGCTTGCAGACGAATGTATGCTAAACAATATGCTACCATCATACGGAGAAAGGCTGAAATTTCACTTTGATATGGCCTTTTCTTCCGCTTCTGATGGCCCACTCGTTCTCTATGCATTCGATATTGTTTTCTTGGGCCGTGACTTTGAACTTGAAATGCTATCTATTTTTGTCAGAAGCCAAGATAATACCACTGATTATATTATCTATGGATCAAAATATATTCTGTTATTTTCTTAGGCATAAAGTGGTCCTGGAATTTGTAATATAAATGAATAAAAGAAATATAATTATCTGATGTTAATGTGTGAACTTCTATATTCAGACTGATTGTCTAAATATTGGAGAGAAATATTTTTGCCTAAACCAGGATTTAAATCCAGCTCCAGTTTTACACACTATGTGTATATTTGGAGCTTATATGTTCATCCTGATACAGGCAAACACTTTCTTTTGAAAACATAATTACCTACTTCATTACAAGTGGTTTATTTTCAATGTATGCACCACTTCAATAGACCACTTTATGTAGATGATGTATTCTTGTTTACAGAAAGGAGTATAGGATGAATGTAAAGTGTGTTGTATGAGGCATGATGATGAAGAGAAGGGAGAAGGTAATAAAGGCCTTGGCCTACCAGTTAGCTGCTGGCCTCACATCCACATGTGTTAATCACATAGTTAGACGATCATCCAGTCAGTGTTGGGGTGACTTGTGGTCAGCATGTCAGGTCCCCGAGCTGTTATAGCTGGTTTTTCCAACCTGGAGCCGCTACTTATTGTAGCTACCCAAATGCCTCACAATGCTGGGTGAGCACTGGTCTCATGGATGAAATTCCAGAGAAAATTTCCTGCCCCATGGAGACTCGAACCACCACATGTCCCGTAGCTCTGCAGGAAGGCATCTTGCCTTAATCACTCAGATACACCTCCTTAGAATGCCAGACCTCTGAGGCTATTGAACTACAGATCATGGATGACCTAAGAAGCATTGGAGGGACCAATTTCTATCCTGAAGTGTGACAGGCCAATGGCATAATCCCCAATTATCACTGATGATTGATTACACATGATTCTGCTCTCATTATTAACCCTACAATATATTTTGAATCCAGCCTTACACAACCAGATGAGGTGAACTGGCAGAAGTCTATATACGAGCCAACTATCCCTTATTACAAAGATAAATACCACATGGACGTAGCGAGGTGGGTGCAAGCGCACCCCCTTTTAATTTTCGACCAATTAACACTAATAGAATGAGATTTTCTTCTAATTGAAATTAGGTGTAAAATATTGAAAATAGAAGTAAAGAAATTTAAAAAATTAACATTAAGCCCAATCGATGTGATATATCAATTTACCAAGTACCTGTTCCAGTGCACATAAGCATCGCCAGTACGCCAGAAAATTCTAGACCTCTATTATGAATGGCTAATGCAGCATTCACTTCTCAAATTTTAGCTGAGTACCCAAGTTTGTTTTTTGACGCGTAGATGTTTGTAAAAGCTTTGCCCGACACCTTGACTCTTCATTGGCCGCATACACTTCTGCAATGAATGCCTTTTTTTTTATAGCCTTATATTGACCAATGCCCACTTACCGTGATTGGTCAAAGGTTCGCCATACCTGTGTCTCGTATTTTCTAGTACGTTTGATAGGCTCAAATAATTATCCGATTGACATATTCTTTACTCGAAGGTTCTAGGTTCATGCTTTAACATTGAACTATGTGTATTCGTGTGTTTATGCGTAAAAATGGATATTAGAAAATTGTTTGGTAAGTACATACACAAGTTGTATCATTGCAATGTTATTTTTTCCCGGATAGTTTAGAATATATCACATCCGAAGAAAAAGATATACCCACATAATGATATTGGCAACTGGTTTGGGAGAACAGAGCTAATGAGTAAAAAAAGATAAAGTGAAAATTCTGATAAACTGCTGGAGGTCACCCGATAGCTACAATTTCAGCAAAGATGTTGAATATTTAAAACGGAAATTCAAGCATTGTTGGATCCAACAGTATTCACCCTGACTAAAATATTCCACAGGACTCAAAGGTGCACTCTATATACATTGTGTTCTATTCTCCCCACATATTGTGAAGGGCGTTAAAGGGTCATTCATACTGAGGCCCTTCTAGAAGATTTTCAGAATGCATGAATTCGCCAAAAAAACTTTGTGAGAGCCACTGGCATGTGGAAGCTGCGCAGTCAGCACGCTTGTATTTAAGTGAGGTCCCTGTTGGCCAAAAACTCGTAAGTGGCTATAAGAAGATTGTGGTGGGTAACTTGAAATATTTGTCTTCTATCTTGGATACCATTATCTTCTCTGACTTGCATTTAAGGGGTAAAACACCAAGCGAAGGCGTCTTCAGGGATTTGATTCTGTGGAAAATTGATGCCGGTGATATAAGCTTAAAACCTCATTTAAACGTCAAGAATACTACCTATGCTTCTCTACAAATTAAAAATGAATTGATTGAATTATGTGATATGAGGTAAAGAAAATGATTGCGAATGATGTAAAAAATCCCAATGCTTACAGTGTTTTAGCTAATAAAAGCTGTGACATTTCTGGAAATGAGTTTTTGTCCATTGGTGTGTGGTTTTATGATGAGAAGCTGAACAAAATTTGAGAAGAGTTTTTGGGCTTTGTTAAACTGAAAAGAATGGATGCCCAATAAATTGCTGCAAAAATTGAGCTTCTTTTTCAAAGAGATAGATATTAACCCACACAAATGTGTCGGCCAGGGCTATGATGACAGGAAAAGACAACGTGATCTAGAAAGGTCTGCGCAAGTTTTTCCCCCCCAAAGGTATTTACTTCCTCTGCGCGAGCCACAAAATCAATCTTGAGGTAAATGATTTGAATAGTTTGCCTTGCCTTGCCCGAGGTGAGAAACACGATAGCTACTATTAAGGATATTATAAACTTTTTTCGAGAGTCACCGTTGAGAAGACAGCACGTCTCAAGCATCCCCATGCTCTGTGAAACAAGTTGGTCGCAAAAATATGTAAGTATTGGGATTTTTAAGAAATGCTTTTTGGAATTGATGAACGGCCTGAAATTGATTGCTGCAGAAAGAAACGCACCAAGCCAAAAATAAGCTGATCAGTTGCATGCTGCTGCTAGTAGAAGTACTTTCATATTTTGTTTGTGTCTGATAGAAAAATATTATAGTGATTTGGAACCTGTCGTTAATTCGCTGCTAGCCTTGACTGTAGATTTAATTAAATTCACGGCCCATGTTGAAAGCATTAAAGGCATGGTAAAAGATCATTGCAAAAGAGGTTATGAGTTCTCCGAAAGCATCATGAAATAGATGGAGACTATTGCATCTGTAGAAATCACAATAGCAACAATATCCAATAAGCAGACTCATTGAGCTAATCCACAATGTAATCCCGAAGATTAGCTTTAAGGTGGCCATCTTAAATCCCTACTTGGATTCCTTTCACACAGCTTTGTTAGACGTATTTGGAGAACAACAGGCTTTTGCTTTTGAACTTCAAATGCTGCACTCTAAGAACCTAAAAACATCTCTGAAAAATGCCCAAGCAACGGCAAACAAAATTTCTCTTCCGGGAGGGACTTTAAGCCGTGGCTCGTAAAAAATCCTCAAGCCTGAATGAAAAGGCCTCTAAGCAAAATTTACCGAATTTTCCCATCCTAGTACTACCTTGGTTTCCTAGATGTCAGTATGAGGCGGAACACTGACCACGGACCACTCAAATAACATCTATACGAAAACAAGTGTAACTAAATTAGTATGATTCAAATTCTTCCCTATAGTGGGAGAGCGCCTAAATCTCTGTAAAGGGAAACATGGGCTTACAATACAATTATAAACTGGAGGGTTTGTCCACCGAAATTGAACTATATGTGTATGTGGATGAAACGAAGTCACAAGGATAAAGAAGGTGGTTTCGATAACAACATGGATGAATGTGATTTTTTGTCATCCATCAAAAAAGCAATTGTAATATGCCTGTCATTATTACCTTGAACTACGGCGTTAATTGAACACACGTTTTGTACCCTAAGAAGAGTGAAGACCTGGTGCCATTCTAGAATGGCACAAAATCCTCTTTAATGGCCAGTGTATGCTCAATCTCCACAAAAAAAAACTTATTTAATAGGTTCAATACAATTAAATATAAAAATGAAGAAGTAATCTTGACAAAAAATTCAATTAAAATACTGCAATTGTTTCGCTATTATTCTTCGTATTTCCTTTTCAATAGTGCTATAGTTTTTTTCTGAAATATAGTGAGGTTAGTTAAAAAAATATAAGCAGTATTTTGTATTCATAGTTAAATATGGGAAATATCATTATGAGGTTCTTAATTCGTAAATTCCGATTGAGGGTCTTTCCACTTTTCAGCGGTTGCCCTTTTACCAGCCAGCTGCTGGCCCTTCACATCCACATGTGTCAATCACAGAGGTAGATGATCAACAGCCAGTGTAGGGGTGACATGTGGTTAGCATGTCGAGTCCCCCAGCCGTTATAGCTGGTTCCTCAACCTGGAGCCGCTACTTATTGTAGCTATCCAATTGCCTCACGATGCTGGGTGGGCACCGGTCCCCATGCTGGCCGAAATACCATGAGAAAATGTCTTCCCCCATGGAGACTCGAACCAGCGCAAGTCCCGTAGCTCTGCGCCAAGGCTTCCTACCTTAACCGCTCGGCTATAGCGCACCTCATATTTTATGTTTCTTCAAACACGGGAAGTAGTTTTCGAGAGAAGGATGTCTCTCATTTTGAACCGACATTATGACTACCGGATTTTCATTGGAATCTCCATCAGTAACATTGCCATCTGGTGTTGATTTGATGAACTTTGGGATGAGGTCATGTTCATCAGGAATCTCGAAATTCATGGATCTAAATTTGTTCTTCTGACTGAATATATATCTTCTCCCAAATTGTCAATTCTAAAGGTTTTTTCAAATGTTTTAAAAGTAGGGCTTCTTTTTCAATTTTATGATTCTCCAATAAACTATGTGCTGCAATAGCTTATTTTTCAATTTCACCATTTTTAATATTTCTAAAGTGTTCCTTAGTGCGAGTGTCCAAATTTCTTTTTGTTTTTCCTATGTATACTTTATTGCAGTCCTTACAATTAATTTGATAAATTCCAGATTTTTTGCTATCTGGTGTGTTCAATTTCTTATTAGTTTTTAATAGATTACCAAGGCTAAATTTTTTATCGGTGCTAATGTAATATTGAATTTCTTGAAAATTTTTTGAAATTTCTTATGTATTTCAGGATGATAAGTAATTTTCTTAAACTGGTTTCCTTTCTATGAATCAGATTGCAGGGTAGTGTATTCTTTCAATATTTTTTGTTCGTCTGAATTTTTTTAATTTATTTATAATTATTTCTTTTCCAAAACCATTTAAATTGGCTATGTTCAAAATGTGATTGTATTCTTTCTTAAAATCTTCTTCATTTAATAATCTATATATCAAACTGTTGAAAATTGCATGTTTATGTGCCATATGATTGAAACCTGAAGATTTTATATAATTGTGTGTATGAGTATCTTTCCTATAAAATTTAATTCAATATATATAGGAAGGATACTCATACAGACAATTATATAAAATCTTCAGGTTTCAATCATATGGCACATAAACATGCAATTTTTAACAGTTTGATATATAGATTATTAAATGTTCCATTAAATGAAGAATACAATCACATTTTGAACATAGCCAATTTAAATGGTTTTGGAAAAGAAATAATTGTAAATAAATTAAAGAAATTCAGACAACAAAAAAGATTGAAAGAATACACTACTCTGCAATCTGATTCATAGAAAGGAAACCAGTTTAAGAAAATTACTTATCATCCTGAAATACATAACAAATTTCAAAAAAATTCAATATTACATTGGCACCGATAAATACATTTAGCCTTGGTAATCTATTAATAACTAATAAGAAATTGAACACACCAGGTAGCAAAAAATCTGGAATTTATCAAATTAATTGTAAGGACTGCAATAAAGTATACATAGGAAAAACAAAAAGAAATTTGGACACTCGCACTAAAGAACACTTTAGAAATATTAAAAATGGTGATATTGAAAAATGAGCTATTGCAGCACATAGTTTATTGGATAATCATAAAATTGAAAAAGAGGTTAAACTTTTAAAACATTTGGAAAAACCTTTAGAATTGACAATTTGGGAGAAGATATATATTCAGAAGAACAAATTTAGATCCATGAATTTCAAGATTCCTGATGAACGTGACCTCATCCCAAAGTTCATCAAATCAACACCAGATGGTAACATTATTGATGGAGATTCCAACAAAAATCCAATAGTCGTAATGTCAGTTGAAAATGAGAGACATCCTTCTATCGAAAACTAGTTCCTGTGTTTGAAGAAACATAAAATATGAGGTAAGATGTTAAAAAATGACTCATTAAAAAGTATTTTGTATGTTTCATTTGTACCCTGAATGTATATAGTCGAAAAAAATTTGCACCCCCCATAATCCAATGCTGGCTATGCCCATGCCTGGACACTATCTCCATCCAAGGTTTGTTGTAGGTGCTAGAGGCACAATATCTAAAAAAAATAATGTAATAATTCCTGAAGCAACTAGGAACAGGGAAAGATCTCATAGCATAAATTGTAACAACCACGCTGAAGGGCTCTATCTGCATCATAAGAAATCATCTAAATGATTGTCTCCAAATCCTGGTTCTTGATTTTCTCCCTCATTCATATACATTTTAGTTCCATCTTGTTCTATATCTTTTGTACAAATTAAAAGAGAAAATAAGTATATTATGTTTTTTGTTTTTCCTTCTCTATTGTCAGGTATATTTAATAAATTCTAGCAGACCCTACTTCAGTAAGCTTGATAAAGAAAATAAGTCCAGATTTTTAAAATTTTAAACATAGCACACCATGTACACACAAGCTAACACTGACGTAAAATATTATAGTACTGCCACACCCACCATGTTCAATCTTCACTGACAAACTCACTGCTCTCCATACATACCTATCCAGAGCTAATGTTTTCCAAGCATCCCCTGTATAATCTATCTATAATGGCATAGGCCATTGTTGAACCATAGCCTCTCCTTTGTTAGAGGAGTTCCTATACCAAGTTAATTTTTAGTTATCTTATTTGCCCATAGATGACATGCAGTCAACACACTGACCCAATGAGACATCTAGCAGACAACTAAGGTATTACTAAGAAGTTGAGGTCGATAAATTTTGCTTGAGACCTTTACCTGAAAATCTTCAGACTCGGGACCATAGCTTAAAATACCTCCTGGAGAACTTACTACTTGGATTTTTCCATCCTAAAAATAATCCATCAACCCTGGCCGGGTTTGAACCTGCAACTTTAACACCAGAATCTACTTCTCTCAAATCATGGTTAATTTTATTCTCCCACCACATTTTTGGTTTACCAACTGGGCATTTTCCCTCTGGTTTTGTTAAAAGAAGTTTCCATCTCCCTCTTTCATTCCCCATTCATGCCACATGTCCTGCCCATTGCAGTCTACAAGACTTAACTGTTCTTATTAAATCTGGTTTCCCATAAAGATCAGCCAGTCTTACAACTTCAGAAGTATGTATAGGTGAATTTCATGTAAAATTTGACATACATGACAAAAATTTTTTTTGCTTGCTTCCCAAAATGAACTATTAAAAAGACTTTCCAAGAGTCTACATCTCAAAATATTGTAGAATATGAACAAATTCATAAGTAACAAAGAATTTATATTTTAATTAAACCTTTCACATAACACAGATGCATTAGTTGTTACATCAGTTATCTTTATTCTGTATAATTAGTGACTAAAGTTTATTTTTGTAACTCCTCCTATATATACTACATTCATAATTACTTGTTGAAATAAAATTAAAACTTCACAGAGATTATTTTACTCTCATTCTGTAAAATAGGAGTCATTCTACAGTTACCGATATAAAAAATACAGTTTAAGTACAATCTGTTAAAGAGATTGAAACCTACACATATATATGTTAATTCTCGAGAATTAACAATGTGTAAGAGAAAAATCTGCATTTAGATTGGAGTGCTCAGGTAAGTCATTGTAATAGAAAGCATAAGGTCCTTCGTTCAAATCCTAGTCTGAGCATATAATTTTTCTCTTCAAATAAAACTACATACGAGGGTCATACTGAAAGTCGTGAGCAACCCATTGTTAAAATTCAAATTTCAACAATGTAACAAAAACATCTGCAGGATCGTAATCTACAGACTTTATACCACAACATTGCCGATTTGTGGCGTCATAGCTTCTGTCATGTGACCACACGCAGTGTTTCCAAAATGGCAGACATCAATGTTTCGTTTCGACAGTGCGCTGTCATTGAATTCCTTGTTAAAGAGGAACAATCTGCTGTTGATATTCACCAAAGACTTCAATGTGCTTACAGAGATGCCTGCATGGGTGCCAGCAGTGTTAGGAGATGGGTGAAACATTTTAAAGATGGGAACACGAGTATCAAACATGACTCGTAGCGGTCGCCCACGCTCTGCCTCCACAGATTGCAACAAGGAAAGAGTTGATGCGCTCATTAGAGACAACAGGCGTATCACAGTGAATGAAATCGCTACAAAACTTGCAGTAGGACAAAGTGCAGTGCAAGAAATTATTCACAGCTTAGGTTACCGAAAAGTTAGTGCCCATTGGGTTCCACGTTTACTGAGTGAAGACCACAAACTTCAGAGAAGAACCATCACCCATAACCTTCTTCAGAGATTTCGAAATGAAGGTGATGATTTTTTGACGAGTATTGTGACAGGTGACAAAAGCTGGTTACATCGCTACGAGCCTGAAACAAAATGCCAAGAGTATGGAATCGCATCTCTTGAATTCACCATCAAAGAAAAAAGCGAAGACAGTGCAATCTGTTGGGAAAGTTATGGGCAGCGTCTTCTGGGATGCGCAAGGTTGCATTCTGGTTGAATTCCTTGAACCTGGACAAACCATAAATGCTGCTGCTATATCCAGACACTTGTGAAGCTCCGTCGTGCATTGCACGACAAACACCCTGGGAGGAAGATCATTCTGCAACACGATAACACGCGTCCTCACACTGCTCGTGCCACTGTGGAGAAGATCAAGACATTTGGGTGGGAAACTCTTCCACATCCTCCCTATAGTCCCGATTTGGCACCCTCCGACTACCATCTTTTCGGTTCTGTGAAGGAGCAGATGAGAGGCCAACGCTACTTGACGCTGGAGGATATTCGGAAAGCAGTGCTTCAGTGTGTTCAAGCAGCTGGAATGGACTTCTATCATAAGGGAATTTTCAAGCTTGTAGAACGCTGGACAAAATGTGTGCAAAGAAATGGAGACTATGTTGAAAAGTAGCACAAAGGTCTGTAGATTAACACGGTGTACTTGGTTTGTCTAAAATAAATATTATGATTGTTTAAAAAAATGTTGCTGATGACTTTCAGTATGACCCTCGTATAAATATTCTGAAAAGAACAAATAATTAACTACTATTTGAAGGCTTTCTGCACACGTGCAGAGTCAGAGGTTCAAGCTTTAATTTTTCTTTTTAAAAAATTGTCCAGGACTGAAACATGTTAAACTATATATAGCATAATATATATCCACAACAGGGAATGATTGGAAAGCATTAGCTCAGGATAGGGATATATAGAGAGCGTATGTCTGCACGGCCATGAACCTACAGATTCGATAGTGCCAATAAGTAAGTAATAAATATCCACTAGCCAATACCCGGTGTGCGTTGCTATGCCTAAATAACTGAAACATTAAAGGTTAATTAAACTGTATTGTATACGCTGAGATGAACTAAACATGGCGGTTGCTAGTCAGATTTTAATTTCGGATTTCAGGTAAAGCTCAAATTCTTATTGTCGGATTTCGTTCATTGTTTGAAAAAACCTACCTCGGTTTATTTTAATAAGATATAGAAGTTTCATCATGAAACACAGAAAATTGTGACCTTTAGAGCAATTTTGAAATTTTCACTTCAGGTAACTCCTACACCTAATGGGTTTAGAGGGTTCAATTGTGTATTTAAACTATACAGGGACCCACTCACATACACATACAAAAATTTTATCAAAATTGGTCCGTCGTTTAGGAGTTTTTAATTTTGGATTTCAGGTAAATCTCCATTACTAACTGTTGGATTTTGCTCATTTTTGGATAATACCTACTTCGGTTTATTTTAATAGGATATGCTAAGTTTCATTGTGAAACATAAAAAAATGTGACCACTAAAGCAACTTTTAAATTTTCAGTTCAGGCAACTATTGATTTTAGAGGGTCCAATTATGAATCTAAACCATCAGGGGAGCCAATAACACACACAAAATTTCATGAAAATCGGTCCAGTTGTTTAGGAGGAGTTCAATAACAAACACATGCACAGAAGAATTACCCATATATATATATATATAAACATATCATGTTAATATTATTTGTTTTTAAACATCTTAATGATGGAGAAATTATATTTGAAAAGAAAAATATACGCCTAGACTGGGGTTTGAACACAGGACCTTTGACTCTCTATGTCAGTGCTCTTCCATCTGAGCTACCTAGGCCTCCAATCTAAACGTGTATTTTTCTCTTATACATTCAAAGAAGCACTACTGACTTTATAAGTAATGTTTAAATTCCCAATAAAAATATTTAATTTTAGGAAGTTATATTTTGAGGTTATTTTAATTATATTATTTTTGGTCTAGACATCTTACCTCAATATTAATGTTGATTTGTTCTTGAACATGTTTCAAAACAATTCTGTTTTATCTTCAGCTTTCCCAGACTGGTTTTATTTATGTTGCATTATGTAAATTCACATATCACCCCTGGGTACATAATAAATTTCAAAATATATTTGAGAAGTTTAATATTAAATTAGCACCAAAAAATAACTACAGTTTAAATAAACTAATAAAAACCAACAAAAATGAAAAAACTGATAAAAATAAAAAGTCAGGAATATATCAAATTGAATGCATGGGTTGTGAAAAGATATATATAGGGAAAACAAAAAGAAACCTAAAAATTAGAACCAAAGAACACATAAGAAATATTAAAAATGGAGAAATTGAAAAATCTGCAGTTGCTGCTCATGTTTGGTCTGAAAAACATAATATCAATTCAGACACTAAATTATTAAAACAGTTAGAAAATACAAACGAGCTGACTATTTGGGAAAAAATTTATATTCAGAAGAACAGAAACAGAGTTATGAATTTTGATATTCCGATGGAGGGTGACCTTGTTTGGAGGTTCTTTGGCCAACCACAGGATGGAGCTGACATCGACATCCAGGTGGTGCAACATAATGTAACATAAATAAAACCAGTCTGGGAAAGCTGAAGATAAAACAGAATTGTTTTGAAACATGTTCAAGAACAAATCAACATTAATATTGAGGTAAGATGTCTAGACCAAAAATAATATAATCCCAATAAAAAGTCTTCTTAATAAAGGAGCTGCCATTTGCAAAAATCATAGCATTTGGGGTTAGGGAATTAACTATGTATAAGAGAAAAATACGCATTTAGATTGGAGGCCTAGATAGCTCAGATGGAAGAGCATTGACATAGTGAGTCAAAGGTCCTGGGTTCAAACCCCAGTCTAGGCGTATATTTTTCTTTTCAAATATAAAGATGTATTATATTTGAAGAGAAAAATTATACACTCATACTGGGACCCTTGGTTCTCTAGACCAAGTGCTCTACCACCAGAGCTACCTGAGCAAGTACCGATCTAAACACAAATTTTTCTCTATATACTTTGTAATTCCTGCCCACCAAATGCTATGAAGCCTTTGCTTCTATCTTTGCAAATGGTAGCTCCTACATTAAGAAGACATATTTGTGTACTATACATTACATTATAAAGCCAGTACGGATTTTTTCGATGTTTTTATTAATTTCATACATCATTGAGATGTATGAAATTAATAATAGAAACATCATAAAGATATATTATTTTATTTTGTTCCAATTGTTATGTAGTTGCAGGTTTTCTATGTCACATTATACTATACAACATACTCCCTCCTTTCATAACCAAAAACAATTCCCGTGTATAGCTTCATCCCATTTTATTTCAGATGAAAGAGGTTCTACTGTATATACAAGGACCAACAAGGATTAAAAGAGGATCATTTACATTGTACTCAACAGAATAATGTATGTGAAAATATAATAAACACATGCTATTTAAGTAAAAAAAAAAACAATGATCACCAGTAGAGCCCGGATTTGTATGCAAAATAAACATGTACAAAAAATGTAGAAAATATGCAGACTAAACATGCAAAAAAACAGACTGAAATAAAACCAATTAAATAATTTGCTTTATGGGTAATCTTAACATATCCCTAGCTTTTACAGTAGATAAGGAAGGTTTTCATGAGGTTTTCTTGTGTGAAGCTCCTTCATCTGTAAGTGAAGGATTCATACAATAAAATTGTCCTTTCTACATGAGGTCATAGGTGCAAGCGAAAAACACCACAGTTCTTCTTCAGTGAATTACACTTATATCCAATTGATTGTAGAGACTTCAATAATTAAAAAAATATTAAACAATAACTAATTAATTACTAGTAATTAGCTGAAGAGAAAATTATAATTTAATACGACATTTAGGAGTAAAATATGCATTTATGCATTAAAAATCTAAAATAAGCATTTTCCCCAGGAATATGCATTTCTACGCATTATCAAATACAGCTCAAATTGACTGTAAACGGGCCACTTATCATGTATATCATTTCCACATACTTTTTATTGCGTAAAAAGCATGAATTTTACATACAAATATGGACTCTAGTAATCAGCTATTGATTTGCCAAATTTTAGTTATTTTATTTCTTCAAAATGAAACTATACACTTCACACACTTATTGTGAAATAAAAAAACAATTACAAATCAAATAGCCACAAATAATATAAAATAGACTATAGCAAAACAGAGAACAAAAAAAAAAATTAAAATAGAAATAAAAAGACAAAAATGGAACTGGGTAGGACATATACAGAAAGATAGTGAAGGAATTGCAAAAGCAACATTAGAATGGAACCCTCAGGGATAAAATGTAAGAGAAAGATCAAAACAAAACTAGAGAAGGATCATCCGGGGCAAATTGCAGGGATAGAAACAACTTGAAAAGGAGTGAATTAGAAGAAAATAGTAGTGAATTAGGATCTAATGCACACTTTGTGCATACACTATTCTCCTGTTAGGAGATAAACGTGAACATTTTCTGAATTAGTGAAACATGTTAAATGATTGTTTGTTTTTCCTATTTTCATCTTCTTTCAATTTAGAAGATTTATGGCTACTTCCTTGTATCTCTCATCTTCTTCATTCTGGTGACAACTTGAACTGCTTTCGTCTTTACTTTTCTTGCCTTCTTCAGGAATACTTGACTTGCCCTCTTTTTTCTACAGAACAATTTTTTCTCTTCTTCATAACCATTGTCCTTAAATTTGTTGTTTTCAGCACAATTATCTTTTAACTTTTCCTCTTTGTCATCAACACTGCTTTTGCTTTTAATCTCTTCATTACTATTAGATCTCTCTTCTTTCCTCTTCCCTTCCTTCTCTAAAGTATTACTCTCTCTAGGTCTACTTCTTTTAGTCCTACAGTTTTTCTCATCTTTTGACTTCTCTTCATTGCCAAACCTTCATTCTTCTTCATAACTGGTGCTTCCATTTTTATCTGAATCTGGAACTCTCTTATTGTAGTAATTATTCATCTCATTCTGTTTTGTTCTCGAATTCCTCTCTTCACTTCCATAATCCTTCTCTTCTTCCCTCCAATGTCTTGATTTTGAGTTCTTTTCATCCCGCCTTCCTTCATCACCATCTTGTTTTGGTCTTCCTCTCGGTCTGTATTTCTTCTAGGTTCTTCACTATCACGTCTAGAAGTCTGTTTTTCTTTATATTTTCTTGCCTCATCACTTTCGTGCCTAGACCTTGAATCTCTGTGTCTCCTGTCCTCGCTCCCATGCCTAGATCTGTACCTGGACCTGCCTTCTCTATCCCGCTCCCTGCTACTGTGCCTGTGCCTCCCATCTATATCCCGCTCCCTGCTACTGTGCCTGTGCCTCCCATCTCTATCCCGCTCCCTGCTACTGTGCCTATCTCTATCGTTTTTTCGATCTCGCCTTTGAGATTCAGTCTCTCTCCCCCTTCTGTTGTGTCGGTCTGATTCTTTCCTGTTCTCATTTGAATAACTGTTATGTCCCGCTGGTCTCTCGTGCATCTGTAAAGTAAATCAAAAAATTTGTTAACTAGACTGCATTTTGCAAAAAGCAACCAAGCCACAAGATAACTGAACTGAGAAAAATGCAATTGAAGTTAAATGTCAATAAAAAATTTCACAAATAAAAATAAACACTGAGATTATATCATTAATAGTAAGTGGAGAACATATTTTTAACGCTTCACCTCATACAATTTCAAATTTCTTTGATACTGATGGTTTCAGATGACATCTCGTCCCTCTTCAGTTATGACTTCCACTGATGAAATTCTCTGATTGTTGATTTCTCTATGGACGTCAGAAGAATAAATATTGATCTATGAACTTCGATATTCCGGTGGATAAAAATTTAATTTCAAAATTTATAATCCCAACCAAAGATGGTAGTACAAGAGGTGACGTCCATAGAGAAATCAACAACCAGAGAATTTCAATAGTGGAAGGCATAACTGAAGAGGAACGAGATATCGTTTGAAACCATAGGTATCAAAGAAATTTGAAATTGTATGAGGTAAGTCGTTAAAAATTTGTTCTCCACTCACTATTAATAAATTTACTTATGATTTCAACAAAAAGAATATCAAATATTTTATGAGTAAGATGGTAACTGAATATTTTTTTTATTCTTAGATATTACATATTTTTGTTTATACTTTTGAAATTCATGGTAGAACACCACTGAGATTAAAACTGTTTTAAAATTTTAAAATTTGTACCTGATAAAACTGTCATCCTCAACTAATTTTACTTCCGTTGGATTTCTCAAGGTACTCAAATATCCTGAAGATGAAGCATGCTCTTTGAAAGGCTTAGATTTTAATAGTGTGATGAAGTTTTACAACAGAAGTTAATATAGTCGAGGACGACAGTTTTATCACATACAAATTTTAAAATTCTAACATATCATTCTTTAAATTAATATTAAGAAGCTAAAGCTGTTACTACGCTGGAGGGAAAATTTTCTATAGGATCGTAACAGGCCTTGGCCTAATACTTGGAAGGAAGAAGAAGGGAAGAAGCTGTTACTATGATTGAAATCATCATTCATCATCATCATCCATGCAAGTATTAGGCCATGTGGCCTGTTACGGTCTCAAAGAGGAATTTTCCATCCAGTGCTTTTTTGGACGTCCCAGCGATCTTTTGTCTTGGGGGCAGTAGCGAAGTATGGCTTTTGGAATTCTATGAGACAGCATTCGTTGAAGATGGGCTTTCCAATTGTTCTGGTAGTTTTGTATATGGTGAAGAATGGGTTCTACATCCAACTCTTCCATAATTTCCTCATATCTTTTATGGTCCCACTTGTGTAGCCTGCTGTATGATGCATAAATTACATCTCATTTACTGTTATTCGGCTTTCATCTCCTCGTATTGTCCATGCTTCACTACCATATCTTAATACTGGTCTTGCGAGAACCTTATAAGTCGTAATCTTGTGTTCTTCTGTACTAAAGATGGTTTCATAAGTATATTAAAGTACACAACTAAATTATTGTAATCAAATGGTAAAGAGAAAAATTTATGCCTGAACCGAGAATCGAACCCCGAACCTTCAACTTTCTATGCTGATGCTCTTAACCATTGAGCTAATTCAGGCTTAAATTTTTCTCTTTACCATTTGATTACAATAATTTAGTTGTGTACTTTAATATACTTATTTCAATCACAGTAACAGCTTTAGCTTCTTAATATTAATTTAATAAATAATGCTTTAGCTATGTGGAGTCCCTTCATGTCTTCTTCAGGTAGAAGCCATTCATTGTGTATTTGTGAATGATAATTCATTGCATTTGAATGTGGGACCAAGACAGTACGGTAAAGGAAGGATTTATGCTTGGATGGGAGGGAAGCCTGAATTAGCTCAATGGTTAAGAGCATCAGCTCGGAAAGCTGAAGGTCTGGTGTTCGATTCCCAGTTCAGGTATACATTTTTCTAATATTTAATTTTAGGAAGTTATATTTTGAGATTATTTTAATTATATTATTATTTTTGGACATCTTACTTCAATACTAATGTTGATTTGTTCTTGAACATGTTTCAAAACAATTATATTTTATCAGTCTGGGAAAGCTGACGATAAAACAGAATTGTTTTGAAACATGTTCAAGAACAAATCAACATTAGTATTGAGGTAAGATGTCCAGACTAAAAATAATAACATAATACATTTTTCTCTTTACTATTTGATTACAATATTATTTTTTGTTTAGTTGTTTGTGAAGTTAAAGAAATGTGGAATATTCTGTCAGTGTTTTCTTATTTGGTTCATAGATGGCAAAAGAATACAGGTAATGGGTCGGATTTGTTTGCAGGACAACATGGAGAAATGCTTGAGAAAAAAAAATTAACTCATATATTTCAAATATGAGAGTTGGTACTTTTTGCAGAATGCGGTTCAATTACACAACTGAATCACTTCATACAGGGCCTCAATCCATTTCAATTCAAGGAAATTGAGATTTTGCTTAGCATACTATACAGAAATCTTGACAATAACTGAATGAACAATGAAATAAAAATTGAGAACTACTGAAATTTTTTTTAAGATCATCCAGAAAATTGAGAATAGGAAGAATAAATCATATAGAGATAAGAAGATAAATTGGAAACACCATCTTGAAAGAATGAGTTCAAATCGGATCCCCAAAGCTGTTTATAATTATATACCAAGAGGACGAAGATCACTGGGCCGTCCTATGAAACGCTGCAGGGAAAATTTTCTATAGGATCGTAACAGGCCTTGGCCTAATACTTGGAAGGAAGAAGAAGAAGAAGGAGATAAGAAGAATAATGGAAGTACAAAAAGATACTAAATTAATATTAAGAAGCTAAAGCTATTATTATAATAGAAATAAATAAATTAATGAACACAATTAAATTATTATAAATCAATGGTAAAGAGAAAATTTTTTGCCTGAACCAGGAATCGAACCCCGAACCTTTAGCTTTCCATGCCAATGCTCTGTCCAATGAGCTAATCCAGGCTCCATTTCCATCCAAGCAGAAATACTTCCTTTACCTTACTGTCTTGGTCCCACATTCAAATGCAATGAATCATCATTCACAAATACACAATGAATGGCTTCTACCTGAAGAAGACATGAAGGGACTCCACACAGCTATAGCATTATTTATAAAATTAATATTAAGAAGCTAAAGCTATTATTATGATAGAAATAAGTAAATTAATGAACACAATTAAATTATTATAAATCAATGATAAAGAGAAAAATTTTTGCCTGAACCGGGAATCGAACCCCGAACCTTTAGCTTTCCGTGCTAATGCTCTATCCACTGAACTAATCCAGGCACCATTCCCATCCAAGCAGAAATACTTCCTTTACCTTACTGTCTTGGTCCCACATTCAAATACAATGAATCTTCATTCACAAATACACAATGAATGGCTTCTACCTGAAGAAGACATGAAGGGACTCCACACAGCTATAGCATTATTTATAAAATTAATATTAAGAAGCTAAAGCTATTATTATGATAGAAATAAGTAAATTAATGAACACAATTAAATTATTATAAATCAATGATAAAGAAAAAAATTTTTGCCTGAACCGGGAATCGAACCCCGAACCTTTAGCTTTCCGTGCTAATGCTCTATCCACTGAACTAATCCAGGCTTCCTTCCCATCCAAGCAGAAATACTTCCTTTACCTTACTGTCTTGGTCCCACATTCAAATACAATGAATCTTCATTCACAAATACACAATGAATGGCTTCTACCTGAAGAAGACATGAAGGACTCCACATAGCTACTGATTTATAATAATTTAATTGTGTTCATTAATTTACTTATTTCTATCATAATAATAGCTTTAGCTTCTTAATATTAATTTAATAAATAATGCTATAGCTGTGTGGAGTCCCTTCATGTCTTCTTCAGGTAGAAGCCATTCTTTGTGAATGATGATTCACTGCATTTGAATGTGGGACCAGTAGAGTAAGGTAAAGGAAGGATTTATGCTTGGATGGGAATGGAGCCTGAATTAGCTCAGGACAGAGGATTAGCATGGAAAGCTAAAGGTTCGGGGTTCGATTCCCGGTTCAGACAAATATTTTTCTCTTTACCATTGATTTATAATAAGGAAAAAGATATAATTACAATAGTGGAATAAAGAACACTCAATGTTACTACTCGGACATGTACACAGAATGACGAGGGAAAGAATTGCAAAATTAATATATAAACGAGAAATGAACGGAAGGAAGCAACATGTTAGATCAAAGAACATTATTTATAATTAATCAGAAAAAACATCAGACTGAAAGAAAGGGCAGATTAATAAAACAAATAGAAAAACCTAAAAACTTCACAGTTTGGGGAAAAATATCCAAAAACAAGAAAGAAAAATTAATGAAATCTGAAATTTCCAAGGAAGTTGATTTGATTAGGAGCTTCATCAGTCTTAAACAAATGGAGTAAGAAGCAGTACTTTAAGACAACAACAGAACAACAGTCGTAAAATAATTGAAGATGGAACAGATAAGGTTTTTCAGTCTGCCAATAGAAGGAGTGAAAGACGGCTCTTCTAGACGAGAGAACAATGGTCGCGGAGATACTGACGATGGAACTGAAATGTAAAGTTCCGATACTAGTTTAAATTAACATAACAAGAAAAATATAAGGTGCGTGATTAAATTTTACCTAAATAAAAAAAAATTCTACCTCTTTCCATGCTACAACTATGTTATCTTACTAAAAAATGAAAATACCCAAGAAGTATTTTGTCTTACCTGTCCTTTTGGCTTGTGTTCCACACCTCGACCTATAACAAAAAATAATACACAATTTAACACAAAATTGATAGGAATTCAGACTAGTTAGTGAGTGAGTGAGGTTTTAACATGGCAAAAGGCCTAATACTGAATAAGAAGAAAAACAAAAAATGGCTAAACTTTACAACATGTGACGTGAATTTTTAAAAAATTTCTCCATTAACTTCTGTCAAATTTTATTATTAGGATTACATTTTTCAAACTATTTGCCACCATTTACAATAATTTCTTAATTTTTTCTAACAATTATTTCAGTATATTTTTCATAAGTAATGCCACGAGTGATTTCCAAATTATCGATAAATTCATGACTCACGAAGCGAGGAGTGAATTTATCTAAAAAATTTGGAAATCAAGAGTGACATTTGTTAGGACTATTTAACGAATAAAGTTAAGCTCTTTACTAAAAAATAATTATTTGAATATAGTTACCGGTGTTTTAAAATATTTATACAGTTAATGTAAACGGCAATGTTTGAAAACAAATTAGAAATGTGAGGTTATGTATATTCACTGGAACTCGATCATATTATTTATTGGCAAATAGGATCGCAATATTGTAAGAATGCACTCTAGTGGAGAAATAATGAAACACATCAAACTATTACAATCAACATTATAGGTTAATCATTTATATTTTGAATAAACAACTCAGTAAAATCACTGAATCTATTCATTATTTGCTATATTCAATGTATTTGTTGGAGAAAAATAATGGTCTAACCTGTTCAGAATATTAAAAAAGGAGGAGCTTTCTTTATCACAAAAGCAGAAGCTGATAAAGAGTGAGATGAAACACGACTGTCATTGGTGTAAAACAGAATTCATTGAAACGTGACTGGTCATTGACTACCATTTGCAACATGAGTTAAATAGTCTATGATATTTAACTACATACATGGAGATGTGGCAGCCATACTAATTTTAACGAATATTCTATGCAACTACAAAGACATTTCAGTGCAGCTAAGATAGAGTAAGTACTAATTAACTGTACACATGCACTTCAGAACTTACTCTATTTATTTTTAGGCATTGTAATCTTTCACAGGTTAGGGTACTTAAACTGCATTAGGTTAGCTTTTAGGTTAATCAAATATCGTCATTCCATAGTGTAAACCACTTTGCGTTTGTTGGCGCATGCGCATGGTGTATGATTGGAACTTGGAAAAATGTTTCGCATCAGATGTTGTAAAGTAAATATGCATTTACATCTAAACCCTGTCCTTGCATATCCATCCATAGTAATTCTGCCCAAAGGCAGGTCCTTCACTGCAATCATAGCATTTTCATGCTATGTTTGCAGCTTTACTAGGGAATTGTGTAGGTGTGGTAGCTTCCCGTTGCTTTCCACACCGGTGAAGGATGATGATGATGTGATAATGGTAAGGATGATAGCCATATGATTTCAGGGACCGTTTGGGCCTTAAAGTTTTCCTGACATTTGTCTTACAGGTGAGGAAAAACCCCGATGAAAACCTCACCCAGAAAAACTGCCCCGACCGGGGATTGAACCTGGGCCCGCTGCGTGACAAGGCAGCACGCTACCACGAGACCACAGCGGTGTCCTTGCATATGAAGGATAAATATAATTGATGTTTTTATTATTAATTTAACACTTCTCACTGAAGGATAAATTATATTTGAAGAGAAAAATTTAGCTCAGATGGTAGAGCATTGGCCTAGAAAGCCAAAGGTCCCGGATTCGAGTCTTGGTCTGGGCGAAAATTTTCTCTTCAAATAAAGGGCTTCCAATATAAAACCGGACCGGCCTTACGGAGTTTCACCCGGCACGCAGTGCTGTCTCTTCCTCCCGCAATTCACCCTGCCTGCCACCCGTCCTTGAACTGTTTCTTACCTTATAGAAAATGCTGGAAATGTTATCCTCCCGCAGTTAAACTGGCATTATACCGAGTAAACACATTTAGATTGCACGCTGTAGTTAGGGCACTGTCAAGTTTTCTGATTTCATTTCTTATGTTGTTCTTCAGGAGGTAATTGTCCAGGGAAGTTCCGAATAAATTCCTCGCGAACGCGACGAGCTGATTCGTATTTATAATAACATTTACACACATAAATGCGCTAATGTCAGCTGACGTCTCATCTTGTCGAACGATAGTAAACTGACTAGTTCAAGGACGAGCGGCTGGCAGAGTGAAATGCGGACGAGGAGAGTGCGCTGCCTGACGGGTGAAACCGTGTGAGGCTGGTCCGGGTTTATATTGGAAGCCCGGTATAATTTATCCTTCAATGAGAAGTGTTAAATCAATAATTAAACCATTAATAGAAGCCCTACTGGCTTTATGAAGTAGTGTTTAAATTCCCGATCTTCTTAACTAAGGAGCTGCCATTTGCAAATATAGAAGCAAAGGTTTCATAGTATTTGGTGCTGGGGATTACAACGTATGTAAGAGAAAAATTGGCATCTAGATTGAAACTTGCCCCGGTAGCTCAGATGGTAGAGCATTGGCCTAGAAAGCCAAAGGTCCCAGGTTCGAACATGGGTCTGGGGAAAAAATTTTCTTAAGAATTAAATGAATCGTGATTTCTTCTTACCTCATATTTCTATATTTTTTTTAAAACACAGCACTGCAGTGAGTCGTGAAAATAGCTGACAATGGTGACAATCGGTAACCGATACTGCAGTGCTGTGTTTAAAAAAAGAAGTATGAGGTAAGAAGATATCACGATTCATTTAATTCTTATGAATTGAACCTCAATGTTAAAAATTCTCAAATTTAATATTTAAAAATTTTCCTCTTCAAATATAATAAATGTAATTATTTACCTTTTCCTTTCCTACGTAATGTTGACACACTCTGACTGAAGTCCACATGTATGCGGCGGTCATCAATCAGCACATTGTCCATCTTAAAATATGCATCTTCACACGCCTTGCGATCTTCATATTCAATAAATGCATACTGCAACGAGGCACCTGTTCTCTTGTCTTTTATTATTTCACAACTAAAAACAAGAAAAGAGCAGATTGTATTTACACAAATCAACAATGATGGTAGACAATCGTTTATTGTGTTTAATAAAAAGTCTTATGGGAAGTAGCACTATGAGGCATTGATATTAGTAAAATTCATTGTAAGTTTTCCATTGAGGTGTTAATTCACAGTAATATAATGTATGACTAAAAACTATAAAATAGTTTATATATTAAATTTGGGAATTTTTAACATTATGAGGTTCAATTAATAATAATTAAATGAATCGTCATTTCTTCTTACCTCATACTTCTATGTTTTTTTAAACACAGCACTGGAGTATTGGCGACACGTCATCATCATCAGCTGTTGTCACAACTGTCAATTTTTTCCTTTTTGCCGGTAATTCTCTAGACTGCCGTCTGGTGTTCTTTTGAAGGAATTACTCTTCAAACTGCCGTCTGGTGTTCTTTTGAAGGAATTACTCTTCAAACTGCCATCTGGTGTTATTTTGAATGAATCATTTCCTAAACTGCTATCTGTTGTATTTTTGAAGAACTTTGTAATCAAGCTCGGTTCGTCCAGAATCTCAAAGTTCATAGTTCTAGTATGGTTTTTTTGAATATATATTTTTTCCCAAACTGTTAAAATCCAATCAAAAAAAACCATACTAGAACTATGAACTTTCTGAGATTCCGGACGAACCGAGCTTGATTACAAAGTTCTTCAAAAATACAACAGATACCAGTTTAGGAAATGATTCATTCAAAATAACACCAGATGGCAGTTTGAAGAGTAATTCCTTCAAAAGAACACCAGATGGCAGTCTAGAGAATTACTGGCAAAAAGGAAAAAATTGAGTCGTGAAAACAGCTGATGATGACGACAACGTGTCGCCGATACTGCAGTGCTGTGTTTAAAAAAAACATAGAAGTATGAGGTAAGAAGAAATCACGATTCATTTAATTATTATAAAATAGTTGCCTTGTAGTTCTGTCTCCTCAACTTCAGTTCTTTTAAAACTCTGTAGGCCTTTACAGACTAGTCCCATCATCAGCAGAATGCATTAGGTCCGTACTTGTTAATCCTTGTTGAAGCACTGATTGCTAACTATTTTACTTTTACAGGAATTAATCACGATGAGGTTTAATTTACGGTAAAATCAAATGTTTCTTACCTCTCCTCATACAAATATTGTAAGTAGATCGCAATTTCGAGACCATAACGGTCTCATCTCATCAGACTGAAGATGAGACCGTTATGGTCTCGAAATCATGATCTACTTAGAAGATTTGTAAGAGGAGAGGTAAGAAAAATTTGATTTTACCATAACTATTTTATAGTTTTAATCTTACATTATATTACTATTGAACCAACGGTTTTCAGAAAAGTTGATTGGCAGAGGTGGTCCTGTACCATGGCCTGCTTGATCCCTAGATATGACCCCTTTGGATTTTTTTGTGTGGGGAGAGATGTGCAACCTTGTTTACTCAACTCCTGTTGCATCAGAAAAGGATCTGGTTGGCCGGATAGTAGCAGCAGCAGGAGCAATTAACGATACTCCTGGAGTTTTTACCCATGTTAGACAGAACATGATCTGCCGGTGTAACCTTTGTTTACATGTCAATGAGGGCATTTTTGAACCCCTACTGTAATTTAAGTAATTGGGCTGTGTTAATGTGTTGTCTCTTGGTAATAAAAAATGCAAATGTGTTTGTTGGTATAATTAATTTGCCGCCAGAGAAATCTTCCGCTAACGATTTAAATAATCCTCATAGGAAAAAATGACATTAGGGAAAATATTTGTTTTGGTGTCCCCTACAACCTCCCAGAGTTTGTCTGTTTAAATAATTTTCACCCTGTATATAATTGTATATTTATAATAACTGATATTCTGTGACTCCTGGCATGTAAACTGTTGTAACTCTCAAGGAAAACTGTCAACCACTGCATACTCAAACCTATTTTGAAATTTCTTCCACAGAACCGTTGTGATGTACCAAGGCCACGTCCTAAATATCATCTGCAACTTTTGACTGCAAGACATTAAAATCCAGTGCCAAATCTCTCATTTAAACTACAGGCAAGTAATACAACTCCTGAATTGGTAGATTGGATATCCCTCACTACCTGCCATCCATGCCGTATCCCATCTCACTCCATTCTGCTCTTAGTCAAGTAGGGAATATTTAAATTAATATTGGGAAGTAAACATTATGAGGTTATATCATTAATAGTGAGTGAAGAACATATTTTTAACGACTCACCTCATATAATTTCAAATTTCTTTAATACCGACGGTTTCAGACAATATCTTGTCCCTCTTCAGTCAGGATGATCAGTGGAAGCCATGACTGAAGAAGGACAAGATATTGTCTGAAACCGCATGTACCAAAAAAATTTGAAATTATATGAGGTGAGTCGTTATAAAATATGTTCTCCACTCACTTTCAAATAGGGAAATTTATCTGTTCAATACAGTGGGTTGCCATTGCTGGATTCTCGCTTCGATTTCTGTGCCTTACGGATAAAAGCAACAAACAATTTTTTTTGGGCATGGACTTGGTACATCACAACGCTTGTCTGGGAGAAATTTAAATGTAAGGAAACAGAAAAATCTGCAGTTGCTGCTCATATTTGGCCTGAAAAACATAATATAAATTCCGACACTAAATTATTAAAACAGTTTGAAAATACAAAAGAGCTGACTATTTGGGAAAAAATTTATATTCAGAAGAACAAAAACAGAGTTATGAATTTTGATATACCGATGGAGCATGACCTTGTTTGGAGGTTCTTTGGCCAACCACAGGATGGAGCTGACATCGACATCCAGGTTGTGCAACATAAATAAAGAAAGAGGACTGATTTGGAAATTCTTCGGTCGGCCACCAGATGGCGCGGAGGTCAGTCTGCAGGATAGAAGGCCGTTGGACGTCAGTTGTGAACGTGACGCAGCATTGACAATGTCACAAAATATGTGAAGAAACCCAGGGTCTGCTATGAATTATGAAGTATGAGGTGAGTGAAATAATAAAAAATAAACAATAAATAAAACCAGTCTGGACAAGCTGACGATAAAACAGAATTCTTTTCAAACATGTTCATGAACAAATCAACATTAATATTGAGGTAAGATGATCAGACCAAAAATAATATAATTAAAATAACCTCAAAATATCACTTCCTAAAATTAAATGTAGGTTTCGGCATGCAATGGCTAACAGTTCCCCTGTCAGATAGAGATCTCTCTCTTTACATATCCTCTAAAGAAATATACATTAACACATAGATTTTATTATGACAAATGTGTATACCTTTTGATCTTCCCAAAGCGACTGAAAATAATTTCCAAATCTTCGTCATTTGTAACAGGATTTAATTTGCAGACAAATAACACATTCTCTGGAGGTGCCATTTCAGCACCTGGGATGTCGCCGACAATCTCCAGAACTGCTGCCTGGGCACGAGCTTCTCTAGCCTTCTCTTGTTCCTCGATCTCAGCTGCAGACATTCCTTTTGTTTCATCAAGTTCTTCATCTGGAGCAATACGTGCATTCTGAAAAACAACACATCAGCTCTTCAAACATTTCTTTCCAGTGTTTTTAACATTTACAGTTTTATATTTAAATTTAGTAGGAAGTAACACTATGAGGTATAGCACTAGCAGTTACTTTCACTCCTCTTAGATTTTCACACACTTTATATTAGCTTGACCTGTATTTATCTATCTATCTATATAACGGAATTTTTTACCCCGATTTTCACCCACTTAAAATCATTGGATTGACTTGAAACTTTGTATACTTGTAAAGGACCCATGACAATACAATAATTTCATATTTTGTTTCTAAAATCCTGGCCAGAATCACCAGAAAATCAAAATAGGTGTCTCTGTATCTGTAATGGAATCTTTGAACACGATTTTCACCCACTTACAATCATTGGATCAACTTGAAACTTTGTATACTTGTATAGGACCCGTGACAATACAATAATTTCATATTTTGTTTCTAAAATTCTGGCCAGAATCTTCAGAAAATAAAAAAAATGAAAACTGGTATAATAGGTTGCGGACTTGTCGAGTTTTTAGTCAATCGTTGTAAGAGCTCAGTTAGTAGAGCGGTGAACTGTAGTGGTATATAATTTCAGTATTCCATAGGTCGCTGGTTCAAATCTGGCTGGGAGGATTTTTTTAGCAGAGTATTACTTTTAGCTCATACTACAATAGTATCAAATTTAAAGATATTTACATTTTTATCTTATTCTGTAAAATATTAAAACTAAAAAATAAACAATTGTTTTAAAAAACTAAAACAACAACACTATTAGAAAACCAAACTAAAAAATGAAAAATAATTTTAATTTCCAACACGCTTTGGTGGGGTGCTATTTATGGTTTTTACATTTTCTTCTTAGAGACTTTACTTTTACCAACATCTCTTTATTATCAAATATATTAATTGATATAGAGCACCCACGCTTTTGATGGTAAAATGATTTTCTTTTTGTAGATAACTCTAGTTTTATTCTATATGTGTTGGAGATGATTTTTTTGTTGACCACTTTAATTTTATCCCAAGCGTGTTGGAAATTAAAATTATTTTTCATTTTTTAGTTCTGTTTTCTAATAAAGCATGTTGTTTTAGTTTTTTAAAACTATTATTTATTTTATTTTAAATTTATCACTGACACTGAAGGATAAATTAAATTTGAAGAGAAATATTTATACCTAAACTGAGACTTGAACCCAAGGTCTCTGGTTCGATGCACCAGCACACTAAACTACCGAGCTACTTAAGCATCTCAATTTATACAGAATTTTTTTCTCGCTTACACAACCTCGCACGCTTGAGCAAAAGTACAAGTTTTACTGGCTTGTAATAGTAATTATAATTCTTCTTGACGATTTTATTATTAATTTAACACTTCTCATTGAAGGATAAATTATATTTGAAGAGAAAAATTTTCGCCTAGACCGGGACTCGAACCCGGAACCCTTGGCTTGCCGGGCCAAGTGCTCTACCAACTGAGCTACCGAGGCAAGTTACGATCTAGACACAAATTTTTCTCTTATGTACGTTGTAATTCCCTCGTGCCAAATGCTTGAAACCATAGCTTCTATCTTTGCAAATAGCGGCTTCTTAGTTAAGAAGACATTTATTGGGAATTTTTAAAGCCAGTAGGGCTTCTATTGACGATTTTATTATTAATTTAACACTTCTCATTGAAGGATAAATTATATTTGAACTCGCCTCGGTAGCTCAGTTGGTAGAGCACTTGGCCCGGAAAGCCAAGGGTCCCGGGTTCGAGTCCCGGTCTAGGCGAAAATTTTTCTCTTCTAATATAATAATCCTTCTTCTTTGGCTTTCCCCCACTTATAGGTTTGCCTTCTTCAGTTTCCATTTATTTCTATCATTCCTTATATCCTCCTTCCAAATTCATATCATCCATTATAGTTCTGACATAAGTTTTCCATTTCCATCTTGGTCTGCCACATTTATTTCTTCCAGGTGGTGACCATTGGTATATAGTTTTTGACCATCTTTCATTTCCCATTCTTTGTACATGGCCATACCATTTAAGAGTTTGATTTTCAATCCTCTTAACAACAGATGTGGTGACATTCATTTCTCTCCAAAGGAATTCATTTCTTATTTTATCCTGTCTTGTTTTTTGGAGGCTTCTTCTAAAATAATCAAATTCAACTGTTCTAATTTTATTCTTTTGTAATTCCGTCAAAGACCAAGTTTCACTTCCATATGACAAAATATTCTGTATTATGCTCTTATAAATTTTCATTTTAGTTTCCTTTGTAATATTTTTGTTCCAAATTATTCCATGTAATGTCTTAGTTGCATTTTTTGCCATTGCAATTTTAGTCTGTACATCTCTCTCACAGGTACCTAAACTTGTAATTACTGACCCAAGATATTTAAAAATTCCACATTTTTTTATTTTCCCTGTTTCAAGTATGAGGTCATCCACATCCTTTCCCAAACACATATATTCAGTATTTAATTTTAGGAAGTTATATTTTGAGGTTATTTTAATTATATTATTTTTGGTCTGGACATCTTACCTCAATATTAATGTTGATTTGTTCTTGTTCAAGAACAAATCAACATTAATATTGAGGTAAGATGTCCAGACCAAAAATAATATAATTAAAATAACCTCAAAATATAACTTCCTAAAATTAAATATTAATTACAACTTCTTAAGTTACAAGGAAGAAACAAAACCAGAAATTGTGTTTGTGTTATAAATTACGAAAAACAAGATGGCGTCCTCCATACTCAACTTCAATAACAATTTTTTCGAAACAAAATATGAAGTCAAAAAGTTTACAAGAACAAATCAACATTAATATTGAGGTAAGATGTCCAGACCAAAAATAATATAACATATATTCAGTTTTCTGCAAATTTATATTCAGTCCCCATTTTTTATATTCTTCCATTAGTTTATTTATCATATATTTCATATCATCTTCATCCCCTGCAAAAATTATTTGAGCATCTACAAACAACAATGAATGCAGTACTTTTCCTCCTACAGGAATACCCATTTCAGAACATATTTTATACCATAAGTTAAGAGACTGGTCTAAATAAATGTTAAAAAGAATTGGTGACAAACTGCATCCCTGCTTAAGGCCTTTATTCACTGTGAATTCCTCTGTTAAATTATTCTGTATTTTAGTAATTATATTTGAAGAGAAAAATATATGCTCAGACTGGATTTGAACCAAGGACCTTTTGCACTCTAGGTGAATACTCTACCAACTGAGCTACCTGAGAAACTTCCTCTTATATACGCTGTTAATTCCCACGCACCAATGCTATGAAGCCACTGCTTCTATCTTGCAAATTCCCAATTAAATTTATACATTACTTTTAATTTTTCTTTCTAAAATAGAACTATGTCCAATTCCGGAAAGTGTTAATTTGAAATATAACATCAAAATATGAAGCTTTACTGCTTAAAAGTGATGCATAAATTCTCAATAAAAATACTTCAAACAGAAGTCGTCAGATGGTGCTGCTGGTAGCGACGGCTACCGGCCTTCTCATGAAAGAGAATTGTATAAGTGGAAAGAAATGTTAATGTTTGTATCAGAGTTCAGATGGTGTAATCTGTATCATACTGACGCGCAGAGTCAGAGACCTGGGGTTCAAATCCAAGCATTAAGTTTCTTAAATTAATATTGAGAAGCTAAAGCTATACTATGATAGAAATAAGTAAACTAATAAACGCAATTAAATTATTGTAAATCAATGGTAAAGAAAAAATTTTTGCCTGAACCGGGAATCGACCCCAAACGAAAGGTAAAGTTGTTTATTTTTTATTATTTCACTCACCTCATACTTCATAATTCATAGCAGACCCTGGGTTTCTTCACATATTTTGTGACATTCTCAATGCTACGTCAGTTGTGAACGTGACGCAGCATTGAGAATGTCACAAAATATGTGAAGAAACCCAGGGTCTGCTATGAATTATGAAGTATGAGGTGAGTGAAATAATAAAAAATAAACAATATTAAAAACCTCATAGTGTTATTTCCTATCTACATAACTTAGGAAAGCTAAAGGTTCGGGGTTCGATTCCCAGTTCAGGCAAAAAATTTTCTCTTTTACCATTGATTAAGCTTTCTTCCTGAAATAAAAATAAAAGTACATTTTTCTAATCAATTGAGTTGGTGTTTACTTGATGACAATCCATATTTATTAATTAAATAAAAATAAAACTTAGTTTTATTTGATTTTCATATTTAATATATAATTCAGTGACAGCTGTTTCGGTGCACTGTACCTTCTTCAGACATGTTAACAAATTATGAATTGTGTTCCAGTTGTTATTTAATTAATAGTATATTTTTCTCTTCAAATATAGTTTGTCCTTAGGGAGAAATGTTAAATTTATAATAAAACCATTGATAAAAGAGACCTTTTAAAGCTGTTTAGTGTATTAAATAACAAACTTAATTATTATATAAAAAAGGTTACCATAATCATTTCTCTTGTTGGCTCTGGAGAGCGATCTGGTACCTGCAGACCTTCAGGATCATCAAACGGATCTTCTAATATTACAGTGTGTGTTATCCTGAAATTTAACAATACAAATCATTAGAAATATCAGGATGTATTGTAGTTACAATATTATCATAAGTAATGTCACGAGTGATTTCCAAATCATTGATAAATTCACAATGTCATGAAATCAGAAATGTTTGGTTATTTATTTAACTTTCACAGGGAAAGAACACTGTAAGGTTTAATTTAAGAATTAAATTAATGTTTTATTAAGTTATGTAGATAGGAAATAACACTATGAGGTTTTTTTAATATTGTTCATTTTTTATTTCACTCACCTCATACTTCATAACTCCTCGCAAACCCAGGGTTTCGTCCAGGTCAGTCTGCAGAATAGAAGGCAGTCGGACGTCAGTTGTGAACATGACACACATTGAGAAGGTTTGCGAGGAGTTATGAAGTATGAGGTGAGTGAAATAAAAAATAAACAATAATGTTTTATTACCTCACCTCATATCCTTTTTTGTTCTGTACTGCAGTTTCGGAGCTTATCTCCATCTTCAGTAGCCTCTGGGGGCATGCCGTAGCGTAGTGGTTGAGGCACTGCGCTATAAGCCGGAAGGTCGAGGGTTCGAGTCCCGGTGGGGTCAGGATTTTTAAACTGTCTCAAACATTCTAGCGGCACTATGGCCCTGGGGTCAACTCAGCCTCTAACGGAAATGAGTACCAGACGTTTGTTCTGGGGGTAAAGACGGCCGTCACGCAGGGCTGACAACCCGGCTGACATCAAGTGCCGATTGTCCAGAAAAGTGAGAGCCCTAACCTCCCACTACCCCAAGGGACTCTTGAGGCCTGTAATGGGATACCTTTACCTTTTTTTTTTCAGTAGCCTCTGGTCGACCGGTGTTGGGTCGTTTCTTGGCGGTTTTCTTCTTACTTCTATGGTGGACCGATGAACCTCTGGATCAGGTCAAAATTTGCAGGAGCTTCAAAATTCATGAGTTTATCTTTCTTATTTTTTTTTTGGATGTGGATTTTTTTCCCAGATTGTGAGTTCTTTTTGTTTATCTGTGTGTTTGATTAGGCTAGCATGGTCTGAAAAGCATTTAATCGATACAGAAGCTATGTGCTGCTATAGCTGATTTTTCAATTTCTCCATTTTTTACGTTTCTAAAGTGTTCTTTTTTTATGAGTTTCTAAGTTCCTTTTTCTTTTTCCTATATTACTTTATTGCAATCTTTGTAATTAATTTGATAAATTCCAGATTTTTGTTGTCTGGGGTGTTAACTTTTTTATTAGTTAACAGAAGATTACCCAAGCTGAATTTGTTAATCGGAGCCAATCAGAGATAAGAAGAATTCACAATTTGATTCTTATTAATTTTATTTGTTAAATAGACTTAACAAATGCCACTCATGATTTCCAAATCTTCTAGATAATTGAAATCACTCGTGGCATTACTTATGATCCATCCATAGTAATTCTGCCCGAAGGCAGGTCTTTCACTGCAATCATGGCATTTTCATGCTATGCTTTGCAGCTTTACTAGGGAATTGCAGGTGTGGTACCTTCCCATTGCTTTTCCACACCGGTGAAGGATGATGGTGATGATGGCCATATAATTTCGGGGACCATTTGGGCCTTAAAGTTTTCCTGACATTTGTCTTACAGGTGAGGAAAAACCCCAATAAAAACCTTTACTTATGATAATGAATTTAATTTAATGGCCTCAGCATCATCGGGCAACGACACTAGCATGAACTAGAATTTGTGATAGAAGTGTATGAATACATTACCTTATATCTCGATAAGGACGATCATCTGAATCACATATTGCTTCATTCAGTTTACGTAATCATCCATGCCTTCAGCCACCTCTCCAAACACGCAGTGTTCTCTTTCAAGCGACTGCAGATCACTGCGTAAAGTGATGAAAAACTGTGACCCCAACCTGAAAATTCAAAATCAACATTTATTGTAGATTCTAAAATTTAAAATAAATTATTTTCACCTCACCTCAGATCCCGTTTTCTAATTAAACAGTTTTCAAAACCTAGGTAGTTTCATCATCAATAATTCCACACACACCAATGTCTATTGTCCAGGAGCACTGTTTTTTATTCTGTCTCCACCAACAGATAGAACCCATTGAACTTTTATAAGAAAAATCACTATTTTACTCTATAGCAGAGGCACCCAAACTTATATGTACCGCGAGCCAAATGGAAGTAACATCAAGACGGCGCGGGCCATAGGTTCTATTTATACCCGTTGTGGATTATTATTATTGTGATATTTATTATTACGGTTTCTAGAAGAGATAAAATAAGAACAGTGTAATTAAACAAAAGATGAATTGTCAAACTTAAATTGCAATTTCATGAAAAAACAAATCATTAAAATTGTATGGTCATGTAGGCAGATCCCCAAGAAGGATACTAGAATGGATGCCACATGGTAGAAGAAGACGACGACCAAAAATAACGAGCATTGATGGTGTTTTGAGCAGCATGAGTGGAAAACGAATTGAGCGATGGAGATTAGAATGACAGAGATTATAGTGAATGATAGTATATTAATTGGGCTGAGGAAGATGTGAAATTTGGTAAAATAAATAGATTTATATTGTTGTTGTTATTATTATTATATTATTATTATTATAAGCATGTGTTGAATTGCTATGTTGTTATAACATATTTCACAAGTTCAATGTTTCATTAATATTTAATTTTAGGAAGTGATATTTTGAGGTTATTTTAATTATATTACTTTTAGTCTGATCATCTTACCCCTCAATATTAATGTTGTTTTGAAACATGTTCAAGAACAATCAACATTAATATTGAGGTAAGATGATCAGACTAAAAATAACAATCATGTTTCATTACTAATATACTAATAATATAATTTATTAGAATGCCTAATGTCAACTGGTGCCGGATAGAAAGTGGGAGGGCCACAGGCCGTAGTTTGGATGCCTCTGCTCTATAGCGTTCCGCCCGATTGCAGGTCTTTCACTGCAATCATATAGCATTTTCATGCTATGCTTTGCAGCTTTACTAGGGAATTGTAGGTGTGGCAGCTTCCTGTTGCTTTCCACACCGGAGATGATAATGATGGCCAGATGATGTTCGGCGAGTGTTTGGGCCTCAAAGCTTCCTGACATTTGTCTTACAGGTATAGCAGGATTTTAATATCATAATAAATATGAAAGTTTAAGTTAATAATTTTATACTTTAAAAATGTCTCAGTAGCAATTAAAGAAATTGTATTACATAACAGTTTTTGTAAATAATGCTTTTAAAATTGTTGTCAAAATTATAAATCCTTCTGTTATAACTGTAATAAGAACACCTGCTTAACTTCACATTTTTAAATGAAAGTAAACTAAATTCTGATTGGATGTTAAAACAATTAACTTTTTGATTTAACAAATCAAATTTAAACCTTATATTTAATGGACTATTAACCAATAGAATTAAAATTACCATCATGTGATGTAATAATGTTCTTTAAAATTATAAAAGAATTACCTAGTCATTCTGCATACAACTTTCCACAAAGATAGAAGCAAGAAGAGTTCTCAAGATAAAATGTAATGTGTAATACAAGAATAATTGATTCCAGAAAAGAAAAGAATTTATTTTAATTGATAGTGAAGAATAATCCCACTTGCATTTACTTAATCTGCTGGGAACCTACAAAGTGAATAAATGTGAAATTATTTCTACAAGAAACATTTTTTTTACGATTGTGAAGCGTTTTCCTATCCAGTGTACCAACTTCCGACCCTAAGAAGAGAATCCGGCTCTATCGAAAATCAACCCAACCTGAACCAGTAATTCTTTTTGGGACACCAATCCTTCTTCAAAATGTTACAACATCGGGCATGAAGAGAATTACTGCGTCAAAATGTCACCACAAACGTGGGACAAAACAAAATTACTTCTTCACAGGTGAGGAAAAACCCCAAAAAAAACATCACCCAGGAAGCTTGTCCTGACCGGTAATCTAACCTGGGGGCCCACTGCATGACAAGGCAGCATACTACCTCGAGATCACAGTGGATATGAGGTTTAATTTAAGCTTAAATTAAAATTCTTTATATTTCACCTCATATCCAGTCTTCTAATAATACTGGTTTCAAAACCTATGTGCAATATTTCGAGGTTCATCGGTCCACTAACAGAGGGAGTAGAAGCAGTTCTCCTGACCGACATAACAGCAGTCAAATATTACTGAAGATGAAACCACATAGGTTATGAACCGTTATAATTAGAAGACTGGATATGAGGTGAGGTATAAAGAATTTGAATTTAAATCTTAGATGAAACCCCATGCTTAGAATTTTTATTACCTAAAAATCCATCAATCCCAGCCAAATTTGAACTCATGGATCTTGAAACCAGAGGTATGTAACCAAAAGTCTACCACTATTGAAATAGCTTGCAAAAGATCAATGGTAAATTGTAAGAAATTTTGATATGAGAGTTTCTAGTAGACCATAACCGTCCTGCATCAACCACGATGTACTAGTGGTTATTTCTGTTCCTTGCCTCTGGTCCCGAGGGTTGCAGATTCAAACCCAGCTGTGGTCGACGGATTTCTTTAGGATGGAAAAATCTAAGGAACAAGTCCTCCAAAGGGACTTTAAGCTGTGGGTCCCGAGTCTGAAGATTTTCAGGCTCGTAAAAGATCCTTAACCCTGAACAAAGAGGCCTCTAAGCAAAATTTACCTAACTCAAACACCCTAGTAATATGATAAAACAAATGTTTCTTACCTCTCCTCATATAAATCTTCTAAGTAGATCGACATAACATCCGTCGCAAGATTGTACTGAAGATCAGACCGTTATGGTCTCAAAATCGCAGTCGCAATCAAACCTCATTGTGATTAATTCCTATAAAAGTTAAATCTTAGTTGCCTGCTAGATGCCTCATTGAGTCGGTGTGTTGATCACATGCAACTTATGACATCTTTGGGCAAATAAGATAACTATAATGAACTTGGTCTATTAACTCCTGACAAAGGAGAGGCTATGGCTCACAATGGGCTATGCCAATAGTCATTGAACTTGTGGACCTTGGAACAGGTATGTCCATCAGTTTTGAAATAAAACTTGCATGCAAAAACATCAAAGGTAAATCCTAAAAAATGTTGATGTAAGAATTTCTCATAGGAGGAATATATGATGATTGGATGATGATGATGATAATATCCAATCATGTAAATTTATGTAGATAGGAAATAACACTATGAGGTTTATTTTAATTTTGTTGAGTTGTTTCTTGACTCACCTCATACTTCTTAACTCCCTCGCAGATCTAGATTTCGTCACTGTATTTTGTGACATTCTCAATACTGTTCACGTTCACAACTGACGTCCAATGGTTGAGAGGAGACCATTGGACGTCAGTTGTGAACGTGAACAGCATTGAGAATGTCACAAATACAGTGACGAAATCTAGATCTGCGAGGGAGTTAAGAAGTATGAGGTGAGTCACGAAACAACTCAACAAAATCCAATCTTGTGTTTTCTTACAGTTCACTGACTTGAATAACTTACATGTTGTTTCCGCAGTTGACCATGTAAACCAGGCCAGGCTTTTTATGCTTCAATTTAGGAACCATTTCTCCTTCAAAAAACCGTGCATGGTCACCATTAATTTTCTGTTGAACATAAGAAAAAAATATGGAATTTGTTAATAAATATAAATACAATATACACTTATTTAATAATAATTACACCATCTTATATCTGGCTAAATTGTATACTTGAAGATATTAAGGCTGGTTTAATATATGTAGGAAATAACACTATGAGGTTAAATTATTTTCAGTCTGATCATCTTACCTCAGTATTAATATTGATTTGTTCTTGGACATGTTTCAAAACAATTCTGTTTTATCGTCAGCTTGTCCAGACTGGTTAGATTTATATTGCACCCCTGGATGTCGATGTCAGCTCCAGCCTGTGGTTGGCCAAAGAACCTCCAAACAAGGTCCTGCTCCGTCAGTATTTCAAAATTCATAACTCTGTTTTTGTTCTTCTGAATATAGATTTTTTCCCAAATAGTCAGCTCTTTTGTATTTTCTAACTGTTTTAATAATTTTGTGTCCGAATTTATATTATATATGAATTAATATAAATTCGGACACTAAATTATTAAAACAGTTAGAAAATACAAAATATATATATATATAATTTAGTGTCCGAATTTATATTAATTTATTTATAATATAAATTCGGACACTAAATTATTGAAACAGTTAGAAAATGCAAAAGAGCTGACTATTTGGGAAAAAATCTATATTCAGAAGAACAAAAACAGAGTTATGAATTTTGAAATACCGACAGAGCGTGACCTTGTCTGGAGGTTCTTTGGCCAACCACAGGATGGAGCTGACATCGACATCCAGGGTTTACAACATAAATCCAACCAGTCTGGGCAAGATGCTGATGATGATTATGATATAATCAAAACATGTTCAAGAACAAATCAACATTAATATTGAGGTAAGATAAAACAGACTCCAAATAATTTAACTATCTCTTACCCGTAAATAGATTCTCCATTTTTTCCTGTACCGGTTGGGTCACCCGTTTGTGCTACGAAATTGTGCTGAATGGAATGAAACAGGCACAGGTTGTAATACTTTATCTTGCATAGCTTCAAGAAGTTCAAACATGCTGAAAAAAAAAAAACATCACAATAATCTAAAACAGCTCAATACTTTTCAACATCTCATTAACAAAATTAACATCATTTATGTACAATTTTAATTACAATAATCTCTGTGCTTTCATTTTAGAGAACTTTGATGAAATGAAACTTACAGAACATGGGTATAGAATCAGTGTAGTGGTGTTTAAGTATAGGCAAAGTTTCTTGGAATTAATTTCGCACATGTTACACAAAATTTCCAAATTCATCTTATTTATATTTAAGAGAAAATTTTTGCCTAGACCGAGACTCGAACACAGGACCTTTGGCTTGCCAGGCCAAATGCTCTACCAACTGAGCTACTGAGGCAAGTTACGATCTACATGCAAATTTTTCTCTTATATACGTTGTAATTCCCTTTTGCCAAATGCTTTTGAAACCATTGCTTCTATCTTTGCAAATGGCAGCTTCTTAGTTAAGAAGACATATATTGGGAATTAACATTACTTTATAAAGCTAGTAAGGCTTCTAATGATGTTTTTATTATTGATTTAACATTTCTCACTGAAAGATAATGGTTTCAAAAGATTTGGCAAAAGGGAATTACAACGTATATAAGAGAAAAATTTGCATATAGATCGTAACTCGCCTCAGTAGCTCAGTTGGTAGAGCATTTGGCCCGGCAAGCCAAAGGTCCCGGGTTCGAGTCTCGGTCTAGGTGAAAATTTTTCTCTTCAAATATAATTTATCTTTCAGTGAGAAATGTTAATTCAATAATAAAAATATCCATCTTATTTATTTCACAAAATTTAATATCGATTTCACACAAATAATTTTCTACTAATAAAGTATCTTCTACAATGCTTATCTTATTGCTCAGTACCTCACACTCGCTGATGGCTTTAACTTAACAAATTTACTTGTACGTTGCTCTCTCTCGCTTTTCCACACACAATATTACACAGAGAATGGAACCTAGCTAAGGTAAACATATTAGAAGAATTAGAAATTTTAAAGGAAGTTGACAATAATAAATTGATATTGAGAAGCCAAAGGTATTACTATGATAGAAATAAGTAAATTAATGAACACAACCAAATTATTGTAATCAACGGTAAATACAATTTTCTTTTTGCCTGAACCAGGAATCGAACCCTGAACCTTCAGCTTCGGTGGTTTCTGAATTTGATTCCCGGTTCAGGCAATTTTTTTTCTCTTCACCATTGATTACAATAATTAAGTTGACAACAGTTGGATTTTAAACAAGAACACACCCTGTACACAAAACGCTATCTACAAGATTATCACAAATTAGTCAGTAGCTGTATGATAGCTGGACAGTAATCTTCTGCTGAGGATGGGACTGATCTCGAAAGGCCTACAATGTTTTAATTATTTTAATGGTTGAGGAGACTGTATACAAGGTACAATTTTTTTAAATTATAATTTTTATATTCACTAAAGAAGTTGCAAAACTTAGGAAAACAATCCTGTAATGATAGCATCATATGTAGGAATACCAGAGAATGAACAAACTATCATGTTAGCAAAAATATACAATTCTTCACAGCGCATCCTGTGCAAACAACCAGACACAATCACGGACAAAGAACAGCTACTACAATGCCAAGCAAAAATTCTTATTAAGTTCGTCTTCCAGGCTGAATGGCTGTAGTCCAGTTTTCGGTTATGGTGCAAAAAGTGGACATGTGAATTTTTATGTAATTTTGGTTTTAAAATGAAGCTTAGGACCACTAAAGATGGAAACAACACAAATTTGCAGACCATTCAGAAACAAACCAGTAGAGTAACATTTTATAAGCAGTACAAAATACACATTTCATTATTTTACTATATGAGACATTCCCATTTCGATATAATTTTGGTATTAAAATTAAGTTTAGGATCATCAAAGATGAAAACATGATGAAAATCTGTGGACCATCACTAAAGAAACTAGGTTAGAGTAATTAAATAAGGTTAGGATAGCTTCTAGTTTCTTCTTCTTCTTCTTAAACTTAATTCGTAGGATTTTCTGTTTATTTCCAAAATCACTCCTCGGAGGAAGACGTATTGGATGTGCATTCACTGTCTATCCATCTCTTGGCTGGTCTTCCTCTTGTTCTTCTCCCATCTAGTGGTCTATCTTCTTTAGCTCTTTTTGCAAGCCGATTTTCTGCCATTCTTTCTATATGACCATTTCTATAATAAATTTAGCTATGTCTTGAATATGCAGTTGTCCCTAATTTCTATGTTGTGTATTTTATCAAATAATGTTTTCCCCTGAATAGTTCGTAAGATTTTCATTTTGCATGTGATTATTTGTTTAGTTTATGTTGTATCAGCCCTAGTTTCTGCTCCATATACGATAACTGGTCGAACTATCATTTTGTATATGCAGGTTTTGCTTTCTATTGACATATGTTTGTTGCGCCAAATTAAATCTTTCATATACCCTGATATTTGTGCTGCTTTATCAGCTTGTTTCTTTACGTATAGTTTATTTATTTTGCCTGATGGAGTTAAGACCGTAAGGTCTTCTCTTCCACTTCACCAGGGTTAAATAATACATATAATAAGAATTATATTGATACATAATAGATATAGACTACACAGTATAAAGTTGACACAAGTAAGAAAGAATAATAATAATAATAATAATAATAATAATAATAATAAGTTTTTAAATATTGAAAATGCGTGAAGATTGTGAATCATAGTCTACAGATGCACAAATGCTTAATGTAACATCTGCTAGATGGCACTCAAATCGGTGTTACCAAATATTTCCAAACCATATTTCAAGAAATTAACTTCATTTTGTTAGATTCCAATGGGACAAGTTAGTGTACATAAAATTAGTTTATAGTTTATTTTAATATGCATGTAATTTGTTTTGTTAGGTTAGGAAATGGGAAGTTTACATCCATTTTTTTCAGCATTTGGGAATTTATTCCGAAAGTTTGTAATGTCGACTTCAGAGCCATCTACCAGAGGCTACTTAAACCATTACAGCAACTCCCGCAAGCTCACTGCGATTCTGTAGAATTAGAAGAATTCATGAGAGACAAGGAGTATACCAAAAATTTTCATCACTTTTTAAAAATCAAGGATAAAATCCATGTTTTTTGCAAACATCCATCCATCCATAGTAATTCTGCCCAAAGGCAGGTCCTTCACTGCAATCATAGCATTTTCATGCTATGCTTGCAGCTTTTCTAGAGAATTGTAGGTGTGGTAACTTCCTGTTGCTTTCCATACCGGTGAAGGATGATGATGATAAGGATGATGTTGATGGCCATATGATTTCGGGGACCGTTTGGCCTTAAAGTTTTCCTGACATTTGTCTTACAGGTGAGGAAAAACCCCGATAAAACCTCACCCAGAAAAACTGCCCCGACCGGGGATCGAACCCGGGCCCGCTGTGTGACAAGGCAGCATGCTACCTCGAGACCACAGCGGTGGACATAATGCTTGAAAACATGACTTCCTTGTTCCAAACTATTACCAATAGTTCAAAATCAGGGTAAGTTTTTTTATTATGATTTTAAATTAAAGACTAAACTATTTTAGAATGAAAATATTTAAGATGCCAAGATATCCATTTTGAATGGATAAGGTGGAGAAACCATCACACATGAATTCTTTAAGTTTTACACTATTGCAATGTGCATGCGTGAGTTGCAGGAGTTACTGTAATGGTTAATGTAGCTTCCAGTAGATGGCTCTGAAGTTGGCATTACCACTTTGGGAATAAATTCCCAAATGCTAAAACTATAAAAGAATTTTATGGGGAATTTGAATGTCATGTAACCAAAGCACATCCTTTGATGTTTAAATTTTGGAGAAGATACGTAGATGATATCATAGCAATAGTAAAAGAGAAACCATTAGAAGATGCCATTAAACTGTTAAATATTCAAAATAAAACAATCAAATTTACAATGGAAATAGAAAATAATCATGAAATACCATTTTTGGACCTTAAATGATTAGGAATGAAGAAAAAAAGAAAATAGAATTTGGAATCTACAGAAAAGAAACTCACATCGACAATTATATAAAAGCTACTGGATTTAACCATTTTTCACAAACAGGCAGTATTTAATAGTTTAACACACAGACTTGTGAATGTCCCCATGAGCAAAGAAAATTACAATAAAGAGAAAGAACACATCATACAAATTGCTAAGGATAATGGTTTTCACAAGAAAATGATACACAAGAAAATAAATAAATTCAAAGAACAAAAAGTCATCAATGAAAGTACTCTTCAGACAGATAAAAATATAGGCAAAAAATTCAAGAAGTTCACATACCATCCTTTCGTATTTGACAAGTTTCAAAAAATTTTCAACAAATTCAACATTAAATTAGCACCGAAAAATGATTACAGCTTAGGTAATTTAATAAAAACCAACAAAAATGAAAAGATTGAAGACTGAAAAAAATCAGGAATTTATCAAATTAATTGTAAAGATTGTGAAAAGATATACATAGGAAAAACAAAAAGGAATCTAAATACAAGATTAAAAGAACACCTCAGAAACGTTAAAAATGGAGAAACCGAAAAATCTGCAATAGCTGCACATGCCTGGTCAGAAAAACATAGAATAGAAACCAAAACAAAATTACTTAAACAATTGGAAAAACCGAAGGAACTCACAATTTAGGAAAAAATGTACATATGCAAGAATGAAAATACAACTATGAATTTTGAAATACCCGGTTATAAAGAAAGAGGACTGATTTGGAAATTCTTCGGTCGGCCACCAGATGGCGCGGAGGTCAGTCTGCAGGATAGAAGGCCGTTGGACGTCAGTTGTGAACGTGACGCAGCATTGACAATGTCACAAATTACGTGAAGAAACCCAGGGTCTGCTATGAATTATGAAGTATGAGGTGAGTGAGATAAAAAATAAACAATATAAAAGAAAAATTGGGAAAAATGATCGAACAAAGGAACTACCTTACAACAATCATCACAAACATACTTCAATTCAACAGTATTATCATAGATAATCTAGAGAAATCTGAACCAATCTTACAGACAAATGGAGTCCTCCAGGAAGACCCCCTAAGCCCGGTACTATTCAACATAGCAACAGCAGACGTCATAGAAGCAACTACCAAAGAAAATAGTACTGTAAAACTATACATTTACGCAGATGACATGGTCCTGGTATCAAACAGAATAAAGGATTTACAGAAAAGCCTAGACGGCCTATCAACATGGGCCGATAAATGGCCTGAAAATAAACACCAACAAAAGTACACATATGATATTCAAAAAGGAGGGAAAATATCAGGAAAAGACGCACTGCAACTTGGATCGGGAAAGTTAAAAACAGTAAATCAATACAAATATCTTGGAATCATGCTACAAACATCAGGGACCACATTTAATATACATATCAAACAGAGAGCAATATCAGCTATCATAGCAATGTATGAAATAAAACAGCTTCAATCACTCTCCCTGAAGACAGCAATGAGAATATTCAGAGCAAAGATAACGCCCGAACTCACATACGGAATACAAATAATATGGGAGCATCTTAAGAGATACCTGCAAACCCTTGAACACGTCAAAACAACATTTCGGCTAAACTGCACTTCTACTAGCGCTTGATTTTTCAGTTATATTGTTGTAAACTACACCTCTTCTTCTGTATTTACTAACTATTTAATATTTTAAACTTTTTCAAACAATTTTTATAACAGTTGAATGCAGGCTTTCACGGCCGGTAATCATGATGTTGAGTGATTCCGGGTTCTGTGGCCGTGGTCCATGTTGGTGTTGATACCAGACGTTTCGCCCTCAACTGCGGAGGGCATCTTCAGTGGCGAGTGCTTCTAGGCGTGTTTCCTGGTCGGAAGCTCTACTTAGAGTGAACGCTGCGGGTTTGTTGTATTGATACTAGTGGTGGGAGCAGGGTGAGCGGGCGTGGCTCTTGCTGATTGGCTAATGGTCGTCTCCTTGTTGTCCCTAGTGTTGATGCATTTATTTTCTAGTGTACGGTACCAGGCCTTAGACAGTTTAATACCTTCCTCTTTTCTGTTAATATTTTCCTTATGCTTGTGTATTTCTATAGCCTCTCGATATAATCTAGGGAAATAATAGGAAGTTGTGGCTAAAACTTGTGTATCATCGAATAGAATCTGGTGTCCATTCATAATGGCATGTTCTGCTACAGCCGATTTATCCATTTCTCCTTGTCTGCAGTTTCTTCGCTCAGCTAAGGATCCTCGGCCACCTCTCTCCACTTGCGGCGTATATCGACTTCCTTGTTCGTGTGGTAAACCATACATAGGGACCACAAAAAGAAGTATAGCCACCCGTTTATCAGAACACAAAAGAAACTGCAGACAAGGAGAAATGGATAAATCGGCTGTAGCAGAACATGCCATTATGAATGGACACCAGATTCTATTCGATGATACACAAGTTTTAGCCACAACTTCCTATTATTTCCCTAGATTATATCGAGAGGCTATAGAAATACACAAGCATAAGGAAAATATTAACAGAAAAGAGGAAGGTATTAAACTGTCTAAGGCCTGGTACCGTACACTAGAAAATAAATGCATCAACACTAGGGACAACAAGGAGACGACCATTAGCCAATCAGCAAGAGCCACGCCCGCTCACCCTGCTCCCACCACTAGTATCAATACAACACCGCAGCGTTCACTCTAAGTAGAGCTTCCGACCAGGAAACACGCCTAGAAGCACTCGCCACTGAAGATGCCCTCCGCAGTTGAGGGCGAAACGTCTGGTATCAACACCAACTATGGACCACGGCCACAGAACCCGGAATCACTCAACATCACAATTTTTATAACATTATTAGACAATTTCAAGTATTTATTTAAATATGCAAATCACAATATATATGACATTGTTAGACAATATTGTGATGGTAACTGCTATTTTCTCCACAGAGTATATTACTTAGTCTATGATTTTTCTATTGCTGTTTTGGGTTATTGCTGGTTGGATCAGCGTTAGGAAGTGATAAGTAAGTGTACACCCATTTTTAATAAACATTTGTTAATTTTAATATTATTAATATTTTTTTAACATAGATTTGGGGATTTATTGCAAAGATTGGTCATTTAAATTTGATAGCGATGGTTAGTAATCGAGGATGATAATCGACATGTGGTTCGATTGTGGGTTATCGCTGGCTCTATAAACTCTGGAGCATGCACACTGTTGCTCTTTAGGACTTCGAAAATATCTCACGCTAGTTTAAGTGCAGTTTTTACCAACATTTCTTTAGAAACTCCTAGGTGTCTCCATCCAGGCTCATATACTTATTAACAAAGGAGCCATTCCTAAAGAAGAGGTGCGCTTCACACTGATATTGCCATCCACTCAGGCATTCCAGAGTCTCATGACGAATCTATACAAAAAAGGGATATGCTACACTTCGGGTCACAAGAAAATTCTTCTAAGTTCTATAGAATCGCAGTGTGCATGCGCTAGTGCTCCAATTATCCCAGGTACATAAATGCAACCTCCAGCAGTTGGCGGTATAAAAGTGATCCCACAACAGACCCGGAGGCCCTTGGGGTAGTGGGAGGATAAGGCTCCCACTTTTTCTAGACAATCGGCACATTATGTCAGCCGGGTTGTCAGCCCTGCGCGACGGCCGCCTTTACCCCCAGAACAAGCGTCTGGTACTCATTTCCGTTAGAGGCTGAGTCGACCCCAGGGCCATAGTGCCGCCAGAGGGTTTGGGTCAGTTTAAAAATCCTGACCCCAACGGGACTTGAACCTGCGACCCTCCGGCTTGTAGCTCAGTGCCTTAACCACTACGCTACGGCGTGCCCCCAGTAGGTATGTGAAATCAGTATGACCAACATTGACACAAAATTCCCAGAACTTGTCTAAAAATGTATAATTAACATGAAATGAACTAGTGGAAATATGATTTTACGTGGCAACCGTCCGATATTTTGAATTTTCATAGAATAACAGATATGAAGAGGTAATTTATTTTATGTATCAAATCACATTTAAAAAGCAAAGAACCTAAAAGCTAACCAAACCTAAATCAATTACTGTAACACAAATCAATTACTTTAACGTAGGTGAAATCCAAGGAACGTGGAATCACATTTAAAAAGCAAGGAACCTAAAAGCTAACCAACCTAAATCAATTACTGTAACACAAATCAATTACTCTAACGTAGGTGAAATCCAGGGAACGTGGAAATGGTTGGCAACATCTGGAGTATTTTGGGTTGTTGATGGTGGCAACGCTGGAACAACTTAGGAAGAGGAGGGAAAATAGCAGAGAGTAGCAAGTAAGCAATGTAGCACGACCATGCTTTACGTAAATATATAAATACAAAAAAAAGATCGTAACATTGGAAGATGTTTAAAATGTGTTTAAAAGTGTTGCAAAAGTTTAAAACATGTTTAAAAGTGTTTAGTGCATCAGTGGAATAAGTATTAAATTGAAAATTTTTTGCTACCTGAAAACCTACAACAGCCCAAAAAAGGGCTGTACTTTCCTTTAGGTCCGAAAAATTTTCCAATTTATATTCTTATTCCACTGATGCACTAAACACTCTTAAACACTTTCAAAAACATTTGCAACACTTTTT